>BQNB010053626.1:0-26975 GCA_026074375.1 Tanacetum coccineum
GACCCAAGAAACAAACACCACACGGCCTAACAAAAGCCTTATAAGGTCGGCCCATTAAGGTGGTATAAATACCCCACTCCAAGTATGGAAAGGGTGTTGGTCTCATTTGTTTTCACACACTTGTGTAATCAACCACTCTCTTATTTTCTCTATACTTTCTCTCTCTTGTTTCTCTCTCTAAAATTCTTATCATCTTCTTATTTTTTTCTTGGTATCCATGGTGAAGTGAAAGTGTTCATGGGTTACCGACAATAGATGCACCCCTACACTTGAACTTTTATATACTTGATTATTTACAATCTAACCAATGACTCGATTTGAGTTAGATCAAAATAACATGGAGCTTATTGAGCTCTACTGGGGGTAATAAATTATTTCTTCCCTAATTCTTCATAAGATGAATACTACCATGAATCCTAATTGTCCAAAAACAGTATTTAAAAGGATAAGGACTTAGCAACCGTGTACTTGGTATGTGCTTAAATACACATACCTTTTACCTAATAAAACAAGCTAAAAAGACAAATAATAACCAATAAATACAAAAAAATGCATTGTATTCGTTTGTATTGTGAATTGTGTCTTGTAGGTAACGGATATTGCTCAAAAGGACAAAAAAGATGCAAAATAGACAAAGCCGAGCACGGGAATGGAAAGAGTACAAGAAAACAAAGCCAAAGGCGTACCCATCTTCCACGGACCAACCCGGGCCCATTTTATTAGGCCGGGTCAGCCCAATAAAAATGATACTATATATCTTAAGCTCTTTATAAGCCTTAACCAATCCATTAAATCTTTTAACCCATCAAAGTCCCAAACTCATAAAATAAGCCTAAGTCAAAGCCCAAACAACCCCTGGTCAAAAACCCATGTTTATAACACACTCTTATAACCTTGACTGAGTCAAAGTTACTGTAGATCTCCCCTTCCCTCCATTTTTACCCCACAATCAACGCATACGGGTAAATCAATCTAATACACACACGAACCCTTTGTTTCTAGAAGAAGCTGACACGTCTGACACTTTTGGGAGCCACACTGGCAATCCCACATAATATCATTGGCTGAGAAATGTGGCACGCAATCCAACAACTACGATTTGATGATTGATGGCGGTTATGATTAGAGGGCTAAGATTAGAGATTGGGGAGCGTCCTGGAAGGCTAGAAGGTTCTTCTCTCAGCTATAAATAGCAGGGCAATCACACAGTATAAGGCATCTAGGAGTAGGGTAGCTTATTAGCTTATTAGTTTCTTAATTTAGCTTATTGTTCTTTCATTTAAATGTAATTTACTTTTCTAAGCTTGTAATCACTTTCAGTTTAATAAAATTAAAAGTTTCATTTATATTGTGCCTTAATTCTATCTCAACTTTTAAGCAAATAGATTTAAATGTATCCTACTAATAAGCTCAAATAAGCTCATTACATTCTAAGCTACTGCTTATTCAGCTAAGCCTCCTAAAAGCTTAGCTGAATAAGCCACTTATTTTCAGTTTCTAAAAAAAACTTAAATAAGCCAGAAAAGGAAGGGCGTATAGGCTTATTCTAAGCTTAATATTAAGCTAGCTTGTAGATTAGCTCTTTTGAGCATATACATCCTTGTTTTGAGCAAAGGATAAAGGTACACTCTCTTTATTATTTTCTAGCTTATTTCCTTTTCAGCTTAGTAAACTGCTTATTTATGCTTATTATCTGCCTAATTGTGCTTGTTCAATTTAGAATTAGCTTTATGAATTCATGTTTTAGTTTAGTTAAGTTTGTTTCTCTTGTTTGCATCATATATGTCCTTAATTTAGTCTATTTAGCTTCCTAGTATAACTTATTGTCAAGTGCTTATCATCTTTAGATTTTTGCTTATTTGGCATTTATTATCATCAAACATAATTTGTTTTCCTAAAATGAGGCCTTACATAATCTGTTTTAGCTTAAAATTGAGATTTTCTCTTTTAAAGGGGTGTTTGGCACAAGCAGTTTTAACTTAGATAAAACTGCTTGTATTGCCTTTGGTCATAAGGTCAATTTTTATTAGCTCTAATTAAGTTTTTAGGGAAGTTTAAGTCATCTTAGAATAAGGAAAGTTAAGTTTTGAAGCTTTTGGTATAAAACGTTCAACTAGGCAGGTTCATAGTGTGCTCTAAAAGCTTATTTGTTAATTTCCTCAAAAGCCTGATTGAGTTATGTTATTTGTGTTTAAAATGATTCAAATGCATCTCTAAGTCTGTTTTGAGTTATCAAGCTTTGATAATATTTTGTGAACAGGTTTCATTCAAATCAGCATATTTTGACTTTTCAAAGTAGTTTTATATTAGCTTTTGCTCATAGAGGGATTAATCTAGCTTATCTCTTGTTAATTTTTATTGACCTTTGATTATTTTCATCTTAAGTGAATCTGTTCTTAATTATTAGTTTTTTCAAACAGCTTTTGAGACTTGAAACTTAGTTATAAGTAGTATTAAAAAGCCAAGTTAAGTAGTTTATCTATCATATTAATATGCCTATTCCTAGCTTATCTCTTTTACTTATTTGTTTAATCTTAGTTAATAAATGTTCTTAGGGTCTAAGTCTTTAGCTGTTTTTAAGTTTTAGCTTTTCATTTAGCTTATTGAGTCCTAGTCTTAAGCTTAAAAATCTGTCATTAAACTCAAAAAAGACCAAAAACACTAGTGTAGTCTGTCACTTTCTTTGAGTCTTTTCTTAGCTTATTTATTAGCTTATAATCTGTTTTGCAGCTTATTGATGTTCTTTGAGTCCTTGTCTAAATCTGATTTTAGTTTATAGCTTATTTCCTTTGTTTATTTGTTCTATTTTTTTAGCTTAAAGTAGTGGTTAAGGTCCTTTTAAAAATACTTTTGAGTTTAACTGCTTAATGCTTTTAGGAGTGCTTTTTAGTTTTTTGGCTTTGCTTATTTTGGCTTTGCTTATTTTGGTTCCTTTGTGCTTATTAAGTTTAGGGTTATGGTTGTTTTCAGCTTATTTGCATTTCTCTTAGCTTATTGTGCCCATAATGCCAAAACAGTTTAGCTTAAAAGTCATTAAACTTGTTAAGTTAAACTATCATCTTTCTTAGCTTTTTCTGAGCTTATTATTAAGTTTCAAAATTAGTCTCTTTTATTAAATCTGCTTATTGTCATGTTATCTAGCTTTTTCAAAAATCTAAAATAAAAAAAATTGTTTTTCCAAAAAGAGAGGCCATGAGGGTCGAACCCATGACCTCTCCCTTTGCACACACTAGTCTCAACACAACACACACTGAACCAACGCGCCCTTGGGTCTTTTCCGTTAGGACTTGTTTTCAAATTTTACTTATAGTCATTTTTACATTCTTGCTTATAGTGTTATTCTGCTTATTTTGAGCTTATTCAATAAGCAATTTTTCAAGTTAGTATTTTTCTTAGATTCTACTCAGTCTAAAGTACTTTTCATAATTTTTTTGAATTTTTATAAATTAGTTTACTATTTTTAATTAATTTTCTAGATTAAAATCGTTTTTAATTCATAATAAACAAAATAAAAACCAAAAAAATATAATTCTTTTTCTGAAAATTATTTTAATTCATTTAGGATTTATAAAAATTAAATTTGCGTTCGTAGGTTTTAAATTTGAAGTACTTGTTTACTTGTCGCGTTTTATTAATTCTCGTTTACGTTTTCGTGTCTAATTTTTTAAATAATCGTTTACTTGATTTTACATGTTTTATGCGTTTTTAATAGTAGAATTAGAAACCCAAATCAAAATATTGAACTATTCAAATCACGCGATCACGAACTAAACAGATTCTCAATTCACACTTCGCCGAGGAAACGACCCGGGAGGTTTTTGAACTTGCTTTGGTCAAAAGCGACTTTCTTAAACCCGACGGAAATACTAAACTATATTATTATTGACTTATCCTTATACTATATTATATATATACGTATTCGGACGAATTAGTACTCAAATAATTAACTTGGGTTAAAACAATAATGTACTAAAGGTGAGTACATATAAGGTAGGCTAAGGCGATTTAGGTGTAACAATTGGTTTAAGGGTGACAATGCTATTCATTAATAATCCGGCTTAACCAGAAAATTACGAGAACTGTGAAAAAGTATAGGCTCGAAGGGTTGTACTAGGGGTATCCTGCACTAAAAATGAGTGCATGGAAAGGGTGTGGGATAGTTATATTGTCGATGTGACCATCATAACAATTACAAGTTTAAAACATGGGTTAATCCTAGTGCCTCTTACTAGTGCCTTCTGATCTACAGACTCCAAATATATTAATAAGACAATATCAGACTTTGTGATTAATAGAGAGGAGTACTAGTGAGAGATATGCATCTAGATCGACAAAGGAGGTATAAGATTAGCTAGGAGAGAAATGATTATTGTGTAAGTGAACTGAAATACTACGAGATAACATAAAAGAGTATTTGAATTATTTAATAATGATGACCAAAATGCTCCAGAAAAGGCACGACGCTCATAAGACCGTATGTACACTTCACGAAACGATCGGAATAGACACATATAAACATGCATTCAAACGCGCCTTAATACGTAGAAAAGCTATAGGGATAGTACGAATATCTTTGGGTTTTCAATAAATGGATACCCGAAGTCCTTAGATATAAGAAGGCGTCCTCAACATTTTGGTAGGTGGAATTCTGAGGGTTTTTTTTGAATTCTAAGGGTTTTTGTGCTAGTCATATAAATTCCTATCCATGAGACGCTATTAATACTTGGTTTTTGTCGGTATGTGTCATAAAAAAAATTAAATTTTTGTCAAAATTACATTTTTATGCTATGTTTCGATACATTACCCATCATTTTAAGAAACAAAGCAAATGGCAAATGAAGGAATAGTTTCTAAGGCTTATTTTCCTCCCTACACTTAAGTTGAACATTGTCTCCAATGTTCTTTAGAAGTACCCGTAAAAACGAATAAAAGGAAAAGAAAACAAGTAAAAGAAACTAGTAATCCCCTGGTTTGCTTAATAATGGAGAAGAAACATGCGATAACTGGTTAAATCGTCCTCTAAGAGTCGTCTAATGAAAACATCCTAAGATCTTCCAAGCTTCTTCTTGTCAAATATAACATGTAAATTAAAGAAAAAGACAACTACACCAAGCGTAAAATCAATGGGATAGATATAAATATAGTAAGAGTTTAGGGTTTTGACTCTATGAAAGCAGTAAAGATAGGATGAGAGTAATTGTTGGGATTAAAAGCCTTCTTAATGCTGCTGGTATTACTACTGCTCATATCAGAGTTAATACTGCTCAGTTGTGTTAGTACTGCTCAAGAACTTCAAAGAAAAATGCTAAGTGTTTACTACTGCTAGTACACAGTTAGTACTGCTAGTGTAAAGTTACTACTGCTAGTGCATATTAGTGCTGCTCAGAGACTTAGAAGAAAAACTGCTAAGTAGTTACTACTGCTAGTACAAAAGTTACTACTGTTAGTACAAAGTTAATGCTGCTGAAGGAGTTAATGCTGCTAGTGAAGAAGTTAGTACTGCTTATGTGATTTATATGAGTTATTTGTGTAAAAGATATGTATAACTTATTTGTTTAAAAGATTTGATATTCTTAGGAAAGTATTGTAAGCCGTTTAGGACTCCTTGGTATATAAAAAGAGGTTCTAGGGCATAGAGATTGATGTAGCACACCAAGATACACCAATACGAGTCATTCATAGAATTATCATATCTTCAAGGTCTTTGTAACCCCAATACTTTAAGAGTATTCGTATTATTAATAATATTGGAGCTTTTGTTTGTTGAATTATATGTTCATATAATTACTGTTTCATTGATAGTTCTTCTTAATATTAAATATTAGATTCCGCATAATCTTTAATACATTCAAACAAAGTTTCTACTATAGTTGTGTTATATTTATCTAATATAATTAATCCTTATACAAGCTTAAGGAATTCGATCTATTAAATTGGGATCAACAAGTGATATCAGAGCTTGTTGCTTTGAGAAAGTTTGCTAGAAGATATGGATCAAGATTTTGCACACATGGTGGCTGCATCCAAAGTTCCCATGCTCAAACCGGGTGAGTTTGAGTTATGGAGGACGAGGATTAAATAATAGATCCAGATGATAGACTATGCACTGTGGGAAGTCATAGAGAATGGTGCAACCTTGCCAAAAACAGAAGTTGTGGAAGGTGTTGAAAAAGTGATTCCTATTACATCTGCTGAAGATAAGACTCAGAGAAGATTAGAAGTGAAGGCTAGAAGTACTTTAATGATGGGCATTCCCAATGAACATCAGTTAAAGTTTAACTCTATAAAGGATGCTAAGCTGTTGTTGGAAGCTGTAGAAAAGAGATTTGGTGGAAATGCAACTACTAAGAAGACTCAAAGAAATCTTTTAAAGCAGCAATATGAAAACTTCACTGCTCCAAGATCAGAGATGCTTGATTAAACCTTTGATAGGCTTCAAAATCTTGTGAGTCAGTTGGAGCTTTTGGATGAAAAGCTTTCACAAGAAGATGTTAATCAAAAGTTATTAAGAAGCTTATCACCTTAGTGGAACACACATGCTGTTGTGTGGAGGAATAAAGTTGAGTTAGAAACAATGAGCATGGATGATCTCTATAACAACCTCAAGGTGTATGAACCAGAAGTCAAAAGGATGTCTAGCTCAAGTTCAAGTATACAGAACATGGCTTTTGTGTCCTCTTCAAATAACAACACTAGCAGCTCTAATGAAGCAGTTAATGCTGTTCATGGAGTTACTACTGCTAGCAATCAAGTTAATACTGCTTACTCTACAAATATTGATAACTTGAGTGATACTGTTATTTGTTTATTCTTTGCTAGTCAACTAAATAGTTCTCAACTTGCACATGAGGACTTGCAACAAATCCATCCTGATGACATAGAAGAGATGGATTTAAGATGGCAAATGGCCATGTTGACTATGAGGGCTAGAAGGTTTTTGAAGAATACAGGAGGGAAGTAAACTGTTAATGGCAATAAGACTATTGGTTTTGATAAGTCCAAAGTGGAGTGCTACAACTGTCACAAAAGGGGACATTTTGCCAGGGAGTGCAGAGCTCCAAGAAATCAAGACAACAAGAACAAGGAAAGCTCAAGAAGGAGTGTGCCTGTGGAAACATCTACTTCCACAACTTTGGTGTCATGTGATAGCCTTGGTGGATATGACTGGAGTGATCAGGTAGAGGAAGGGCCTAATTATGCACTCATGGCTTACTTATCTTCAAGTTCTGACTCAGAGGTATCAAATGATTCAAAATGTTCAAAATCTTATATGGAAACTATTAAATTACTTAAATCTTAAAATGATCAACTATTAAGAGATTTAGAGAAATCTAGTTTAATGGTTTTAGGTTATAAAACAGGTTTAGAATCAGGGGAAGAAAAACTTGAATTTTATAAAAAGAATGAGTCTGTTTATGTAGAAAAAATTAATGGCTTAAAATGGGATATTCAACTAGGTGAAATAACTATTAGAGAGCTTAGGAGGAAGCTTGAAAAAATTAAAAAAGAAAAAGATAGCATTCAATTTAATGTAGATAAATTTGAAAATGCATCTAAAAGTTTAAACAGCCCAGTACGCAGGATAGGCTTGCTGAAGCTTCCCTGCTTATTGCACAAACTGACTATGCTTTTTTGAATAAGATCTCTAGGCATGCTGCTAAACCTCTATCTGTCTCCTTCAGCTTAAGCCTGAAAATTTTTGACTCGTCCGAACAACGTCTCCGGCTTCAAGCGGTACTCGTGTTTCTCCTCCTGTTGTAAAGGAGTCGATTGTGACACTTGTTTCCTCATCCTTGGAGTTGCTTTCTAATACTATTCCCTCTTCTTTTGCTGCTCTCTTTGAGCCAAATAAGGAATGGGTTAATGCGATGGTACCGGTAATGGTAAGTCGTAGGATGTATTTGTGTATGGTGCTTCCTATGTTGTGGATGATGATGCTGAGCTGACCCTGGTTAGATCGGAGCGTGTTTCCTCCGGTCCTAATGATGTTGTTGTAGCTCTCTACAAGAGAGAAAGGTGATGGTTCCCTACCCTCTTCAATTGTTGATGAAGAGGCTGCTGCTACCCCTTCTGGGTTTTTTAAATTTCGAGCTTTTCCATTTCTTGTTATCTCTTCTCTTTGTTTTGTAAGTTCATTTTCTATTAGGGGAAGGGCGCGTGGTATGTCAGAGAAAATTTGTTGCTTCGAGCTTGGGCAAACTGACTCTAGATGTGTGGTTGTCCATCCAGCGGATCCTGAGTCATGCCACCCGCCCTAAGCCGAATGGATTCCCCCTATGACTTTTATTATGGCTGGTCAAGCCTCCGTAGGTTCAATGGGCCCTACATTGCTTTTGGAGCAAAGATTATATTGTCATGTTCGGCCCTTGAGCTTGCCTGGTTACTAGCTCATTACATATTGTTTTTATGTTTTTCCCTTGATGTAATTGCCAACTGCGCTCGGTTAACCGTATTGCCGACCTCGCTCGGCCATTTGTAATAGGTACTTTAAAGTAATGTTTACTCTTTGTTTGGTACTTTGGTGCTGTTTCGTGTTGCATGGCTTGTTTGTAATGTTTGTATGTTAATATTTAGCACTTTAGCATTGGTTTATGGCCTAACGCCTTATGTCTTATCCCGATGATATGTTTTTTAGTTTTAGTTCGGATGTTCTCATCTGGATTAACTCATATGCCAGAGTAAATGTTTATTAGCCATGTTCGTACACATTACAGGTTGCCCTTGTTTCTTTTGGTATCCATTAGTAAATGTTCTCTCTACGACGTTGTTGTTCGTTGGAGTTACTCACTCGAAAGGAGAAGTTCGTTGTGACTCCTCCTTCGGCATTATGCCAAAGTTTTCATGTTTTTACTTTACCTTCCTACATGCTTTTCATGGTCATGGGGCATGTTTGTTGCTCTAATATTATCCGGGGGTAGTGATCCGTTCGGAGCTTACTATGCTTCGTATTTTCATCATTGTTATTTAATCAAAGAAATTTGATCTCATTAAACAAGAATCGCATATTTAAACATAAAATAGATGGACCCTTCGAGGTGAGTTAACACTTTGAAAATGGCTACCCCAGACGTGTTACATAATGCTTCTAGGTATGCCCTGTTGCTATAAGTTTATTCAGCTGCTTCACTAGCTATCCCAAATGTAATTTGGCTTTCCTATTGGTTTCCTTGCCTGTTTGCGTTTCCCCCCACCCCCCCCCCCCCCCCCACCCCTTGCTGCTGCCTTCCATTTCTACCGTATGGTCTCATCCTTGATACCCGCCAATACTTTATTGATTGAGGGAATTCCAACTTTATCGTTGCAAGTCCGATTAACACTTCTGCTTTGGAGTTCAAGATCTTGGGGAGATGCGTGATTCAAAACCTATGAAATGAAGCCGTTGCATTCATGACCTCCTCCATGTATTTCTTAGTTTCTTCAGTTCTTAGAATTCTACTTCTTTCCACCTAATCAACCAATATTTGTGAATCAACAAAGACGTGTAAGTCTCTCATACCTTTACTAGCAGTGGCAACTAGTCCTACCAGTAGTGCCTCGTAATTTATGTTATCGTCAAGTGCATTGAAATTCAAACGGATAGCATATGAGTACATTTTTTCGTCAGGGCTAATTAGGATCATTCCCACACCCGAACCTTCCTTATTTGCTTCTCTGCTCAAGTATAACCTCCATGCCCTTGGCGTTGGGGTTAGTTTTGCCTGAAGCTTCACCTGGATATCCCTTCATCTTTTTCTTTCAACATACGCGACATCAGTTCTTTTTGTCCAAGGAACTTGTTCACCGTCTGTCCTTCGGCTTTATTGGTTCGGATGTACGAGATGTTGTATGTTCTTATCTCGATCGCCCTCCAGTGCTAGAGATTTATAATATCTCCTCCATCGGACCATTTGTCACAACCTTGACTTGGTGTTTCTGGAAAATCATCCTTAGAGAACGTGTTGTGTGAATTAAAGCTAGAACTGTTTTTTTTTTGTCGGGGTTATAGCATGTTTAGTTATATTGTAATGCGATCTGAGATAAAAAAGTTGCAAAAAATCTTGATCATTGTCGGGAGGTCAACCACCTTGTAGCTTATAATCGGTCTAGGCGGGATTAATCGGATTGACATTTCTGGCAAAATTTGGGTATTTTCAACAAGTTTTGTGTATTTTTTGGCAAGTTTTAGGTATTATTGGCAAGATTATTTTCTAAAAAACTTGTAATATATTTAAACAGTTAATAAAAGTGATCAAACAAGTTTACGATGAGTTTTAGGTACTTCAGGCTAAGATTAGAGGTTTTCGGCAAATGTTTGGACCATCGTTGATCGCCGTTGACCCAGTTGACCTATTTGTTTGACCCTGTTACATAATCGGCAAGGTCAGTGGCCTTGTAGCGCCTAGGCGGCGATTACTCGGCCTTGTAGATCTTGTTTTGCAACACTAGACATAAGAGATGGGCGTTTGAACTCCCCTCCTTTCTACAAGCAACATAGAGCTGATCGTTTCGCTCTTTTGCTGTAGGCAGAGTATCAGCACTTCTCCCTTCTTTAGGAAGATCAGTGTTTGTAATTTTTCCAATCTTCTATTTATCTTCCCGAAGGCTTCTTTGGCCTCGTTTGTCCAGTTAGGTCCTTCCGCTGCATCTAGGTTCGGGCAAACTTTATGGATGGGAAAACTATAACATGAGTCTGTTGTTTTGTATAAACCTGTCGATGCTTGCTAACTGTAGGAATAGGCGTCGTATCTGGTCTGGACCTCTCTGGGCGTGACTTTTCATCACTACTTGTACTTTTGCTTGATTTGGCCTTATTCCCTCCTCTGTTACGATGTATCCCAGAAACCTTCCTTCTTTCATTCCAAATGTGCTTTCACTTGCGGATCGATTTTCACATTCACTCTTCTTCAATTTGTTTAGCGTTTCCTTCTTACGTCTTCCACTAAGCTTTGCTCGTCTTGCTTTTCATGACTATGTTCTTTAGTAAATTCCACGTTTTGCGTTAATGATTGGGTTACACTTTTTCAATAATCCTTTTGAAGTGTTTGCTGCAGAATTTTTGAGTCCTTTTGGCATATGAGTGAAACAGTATACTCCTTCTTATGAATGGAATCATGTTTTCTCTTCGTCGTCCTCTACCATTCTTATCTTGCTATTTTCCTTGGGAAGCCGTAGAAAACATTTATATGGGTATCCCATCAGCGATGCTAGTCCTTCTTTCACCTCTGGAAAGGGGTACATATCTTTAGTGCACATTCTGTTGAGGCTTGAGTAGTCCATCTACACCTGCCAAGCACCGCTTGCTAGCTTGATTAGTGTTGCATTGGTGACCCATTCGGGGTGCTGAACCCTTCTGATTATCCCTTCCTTCAGCCAATTAAACACTTTCTCTTTTAACGCTTGTATTCTGTTTGGTGTCAGCGGTCGTTTCTTGTGGGCCACTAGTTCGGCCAAAGGGTATGTTTTCAATTGATGTTCCATGACAAACCGCGGCACCGTTGTACCCTCTGATCTTGTCCATCCAAATACGTCCATATTTTTCCGGAGGACATTTGTTAGTTGTTGCGTACAGTTGATTGATAACATGATTCTGATCGTTATGCATTGATCCGGTCATTTGCTGTAGATGGTTACTTTTTCTCCTATGTTTTCTTCATCTCTTCCTTTTTTGGGTAGAATTGGTTCTTTGCCAGGCCTATGGCCGGGGTTGTTCCTTGCTCATAGTATTGTTTGCTCCCATATCCTAGACAATTGCTCCATGTGTTGACGCCACTATGTTTCTTTCCATGAGCTCTGCATCTTTTCTAACTGCATGCATTCCCATATGGCTTCCTTACTTGTTTCCATTGTAACGACTCCTTGAAATCTAGGGTTGATGTTGTAAATAATACTAGAAGGACTGAAAGTGTAATTTTCGTTAAATAATGTTTCGGGACTCGTTTAAGCTACTTAACGGATGATTCAGAACACGAAACTTGCGCCATTGCGCTCCAAATGATTTTTCCATGAAAAGTGAGTATTCACTCGACTATTATTGCATAAATCTTTTATAAACTTATTTAAAATGTTTATTATTTATTTGTGTATCCTTGAAAACCTTGTCCATAAAATGAACTTTAACCTGAATACTTGCGTTTTCAATAAACGTTTATGAATAAAATGATAAATAATTTATTAAATATTTTTATTTAATAAAAAGTGATAATTAAATATAATTTAATTATTTTTGTGTCGGTACGCGTTGTGTGCGGTTTCAAAACTAACGAGATATTCTTGTTTTCAAGCCAAATAAGTTTAAAAATAAATTTGTACATGAGAGATATGTAATAATAAATACGATTTATTATTTAAATATGTTCTGAAAAATTTACCGGTTATGCGGTAATCTTTCTTATGCGACCATAAAAGGTCAAAAGGTCAAAAGTAAAGTCAGACCTGAAAAGTCAAAGGGTAAAATTGTCATTTAAAGTTCCAAAAATTAACGATTGTTAAAAAAATGAGAACATTGGCACGAATGTTGGGAATGCAGGGAATCATCCACAGGATGTTGGTTACACAGAAAATGCCGAGATAAAATTGCCAATGCTACGCAAAATACAGCAAGATAAGAAAGAGAGCTTCAACAAAAATCTTCAAGAAATAAAGAAGGCCGTTGTGATACTACACCCAGGGGGATTATTCGCAAATGAGAATGAACATGCATTTATGGTGCTCTTTAGGGAGGATTATGATTCTTTCGCATATAAGTTTTTTCATAACTTGGCTCGAATATAAAACCAAATGTGTAGTGTGAAATTTCATGAGTGTGACTCAAAGACATATTTGACAGAGCTTAAGAAATAGTGTGAGACATTTTTAACGATTGGGAATCTGAAATCTTTGGACTCTTCTATGATTAACTACTACTTGAAAGTGTTTCAAAAATACACTCGACATGACATTAGGAGTATTTTAGGGTTTCCCAACCCTTCTATACCATCCCTAATTGCTTGATTCATAATAGTGAAGTTATTTTATCCTTTATCTTTTAATATGTTTTATTGTTTGATTGATATTTGTGCTTCATCTATCTTGAACATGCTATTATAATTGCATGTGAATTGGTATGTAGATATTAATTATATTGCTTCTTGTTGATGTATGTGCATGCTTAGTCTCTAGAACCCTAGTTACTTAAGTGTATCAAAGATCTAGAGCGGCATGATTGTATAGAAAGGATTCCATAGGTAGTAGTCTTCATACTACCTTACCCATATGTGGATGATCCCTTTTAAGTGTTTTAATGCGCGTATATCTCCCTAGGGGCCGTGTAATAGTCTTCATACTACCTTGCACGTGTGTTGCCCTAACAAGATACCACGTAGACAGTGTTTTCATGTAATTCGTCATGCTTCTCGGAAATACTTACACATACATCGCAAGTGTGACAAGGCAATAGAGTTAGGAAAAGCATACCAAGGACCATGCATGATTAAGTAAACACTACTCCCCTATCATACGAATTCTCTTCTCCTTATTTAGTTTAATTAGTTAATTATCAATATAAATCAAACCACGTTTATACCCCAAGATTTTACTTGCTTTTATTAATTATAAAAATACAATAATATTCTTCTTTCAATCTTTTAGATCTTAGTTATATTTAGTTTGGACCTTCGCAGTGCTATTCCCCTAGAGAACGATAACAACCCTCGTGTCTTGCCTATAGTACACTACAATGGTTAGGTGGACTGCCTAGGGAGTTGTAAAACTGAAGTGGGATTTACAACCTCATCATATTTATTTCCTATAAAAATTACTGCATAAACCACAAGAACGATTAGTACAATCATATGACTCAAAACAAACACATAAGACACACAAGACACGACGTGAATTAATCTAAATGATTTATTTTATATGTTTGAAATGGTTATTAAAAACCGGATATTTTCCTTTACAACTTGTTTGATGTAAAATACCTTTGATTGAAATTAAGACGAAGTTAAAAACAAACGACACTCCTAAAATGTGGGAAAATTAAAATTGGGTTGCCTCCTAATAAGCTTTGTTGCTTATTAGAGATTCTTTTAGCTAGACTCGAAGTCACACTCCTTACGTGACTCCTCCTTCGTCACTCACACCACATCCCTTATTTCCAGGTACAAGACACTTATCATCAAACATTATACTTCTCCATTGGTTAAATCCCATTTCTTTCTCTTGATGGTACTTGATTCTTTCCTCCCATTCTAAAATTATCCTACTAACGATATTTGTAGGGGCTACGGGATTCATGCCTTCTTTAGCTTTCTTCTCAATTTTACTAGGGAACTCAGGGATCTTAACAAAATCTATCTTGTTCTTGCCACATTTTAGAGTTATTGTCCCCTTATCAAATCTAATCACAGCGTTGGCCGTTGTTAAGAACGGTGTTCCTAAAATGAAAGGCTTGTTCTCATCCTCTTTTATGTCTAAAATCATGAAATCTACGGGGTACACATAGCTAGCTATATCAATCAACATATCCTCAACTATTTCTAACAGGTAAATATACGAGTGACTAGCTAGGGAGAGACTAATGTCAGTTCCTACAGACTTTTCGTTTGTTAGTATATTATAGAAGGACATGGGCATTATGTTCACATCGGATCCTTGGTCAATCAAGGAATTCACATATCTTAATCTTCCTATGCTACATGGTATCACAAAATTGCCTTCCATATCATCCTTTTTACTAACTTTTTTGTTGAGGACTGCGTTATACATAGGTCCTGCGGGTAACAAATTATAGGTCTCATGATCCATCTTACCTAAACGTGTTGCTAACAAAGAATATTGTACTTATGGTTATCTACAAGACCCTCGATTAATTTTTCATTGATTTCATGTTTAAGGTAATATCCTATGTGTCATGACCTAGGAATCTCCAATAGTACTTCCACCCTCCTTTCATCTCCAGTGAGCTCCTCTTTCGTACTCATACTTGACTCAACATTTGTTCTGTCTTCCATTTCTTCCTTCCTATCAACCGACTCAATAGGCTTTACTACACCCATCTTGCTAGGTTCTATGATGTTCTTGTCGACAACCTCGTTGCTTTCTGATGTGTTTCAAAAGCTTTAAATTTATAAGACTGAAAATACCGGATAATTATATCAATAACCACACACTTTGTGTCTCATGATAACACATATAGTAGTTGCAATCACGCAAACTAACTGAAGCTTTGAAACGTGATAGAAAAATCTAGTTAAGGTACCCTATTAGTCCATTAGGCAAACGGAATACATCCAACGCCCTCCCAATCACACAGCTTACGTCGGTAAGGCAACTAATGCCAGAAAGCCCCATACAACCTAAAACCACACACATACCCGCACCATTGAACGAAAACAACAACCTAATCCACAACCCAAAGAGGACCCGAATTACTATCCCCCCCCCTGGAGGAAACGCAACACAAAAAGCTCCACCCGGAAGAGAACCGCAAACAATCCCTCACCACCATAAACTCTTTACCGCCCTCCCTTCCCCCCCGCCAAACATCACCCCCCCCACCCCCCCTGGACCACCCCCTCCACTGTCGTTTACCTACTTCCCACAATCACACACCGCAACCCAGCGTCGACAACTTCCTCACCCACCCCACCGAAGCGCACCACGACACGTTTCCAACCGCCCCTCCCCCCACGACCTACACCCCGCCCCGCTCCCCCCCACAACATTCTCATCCAAGTGACCCCCCCCCCCCCCCCTCCTCCCGTACGCGCCACCGCTTTTTGCATCAGTTCATACTCGCGGCTCAACCCACGCAGTACGCATCTGCAATTTGTACCAACCCCAAGCCCGACGAACACACACCCCCCCACCCCCCCTCCCACCAGCGTCAACCCCCTGGCACTCGCAAACCCCACCTCTCCCGGGACCCATCGGACCGCCAGCATCCCGCTCGAAAAACGCCAAGGCGCCCCCCCACACATCCCCACAATCCTAAACTCTGTCTTCGGTTGTGAGTCGTTGTTTAGGCATTGTATCATCTTCCTACTTTGGCCCCTCCCTTCCACTGCTTT
Organism: Tanacetum coccineum; assembly: GCA_026074375.1. Classification (NCBI taxonomy): domain Eukaryota; kingdom Viridiplantae; phylum Streptophyta; class Magnoliopsida; order Asterales; family Asteraceae; genus Tanacetum; species Tanacetum coccineum. Next base: position 16,029 of record BQNB010053626.1, read on the forward strand.
CCCTCAACTAATTAGCCCCCCCCAGCGTGGCGACCAAAGCCCAGCCCCCTCCTCCCTGGGCCTGGACCACCCCACCACCGTTGCAAATTTCCTTCCCCCCCTCCCCCCCCTCCGATTCCCATCCATGCCACGCACCATCCCACAGACCCCCCACCCCCTCCCCAACCCATCCCTACGCACTGGGCTCAAAAAACCCAATCGTTTCTAAACGCCGCATGTAAATTTCCATCAAGTCCGATGCCCACTGCTCCTCCACCCGCCGCCACCCACACTAAAAATCCCCGCCACCTTTACGTCCACCCTCCAACCTCTCCTACCCCACCCCCCCACATGCCCTCCCATCTCACCACACCCCCCCCCCCCCCCCACCCCCTCCTAAACCGCCGCCCCCCAACCCCCCAACCGGCTCCAACGCCGTCCCCTCCCCAGCGCCTCCCCACTACCCAGCACCCCCGACCGCCCAACAAGCCTAGACCCCACGTCACCGCACCCGTCCCATCACCCCCCCTAACCCCTTTCTCCCCCCGACCCCAAACTTCCCCCCCCCTCTATCCCCCAGACTCCCCCCCCCCACACATCCTCCCCTCCCTCCTCCAAAAGCAAACAAGCACCATTCATCAATCCACAACCTTGTCACCCTTAAAGAATCTCATGTCCAGCAGGTCGAACACTACAAGCATATAGCTTGGTCACAGCCAACTCCCAATAGACAACAACTAATTCCACCACTGCCACCATCACCCCTCCCTATTCACACCCCCTGCAATACACCCAGCCTCACAAAAACATAATCCCTCAATCCCGTACCCGTCCCCCTCACCCCCCCCCTCGTTTTCACTAACCCAAAGCCTTAACCAATTCCCCCGAATCAGCTCCGCCCCACCGCCCCCAATCGCACATAATAAAACCCCCGCCGCCACCTTCCACCCCCCCCCCCGTCCCCCCCCCTCCCACACTCAACCCAACTTCTCCTCCTCCCTCGCTCCCTACCATAAAACCCTCACCCTCCCCCGTTACTCCTCGCCAACTTTCCCCTCCCCCCACCACCTTACACCACCCCCACCCCCCCTGCTTCTTCTTACCCTGTCTCGCGTCAGTTATTAAAATAACCCAAACACAAACCACCAAAAAAACGCATACCAAATAACAAAACCACATACTATGCACTAAGGAGATCTTTACACAATTGTGCATTTGTTCAGTATCAGAACTGCTCAGTTTGTTCTTACAGCTTGCAATCTTAGAGTCCACTAAAATACATCAAACATAGCCTGAATTATCATCCTAGTATTCATCCAGTTAAGGCTACAATTGGCTTCATCTTTCTCCCATGTAAGTCTCTCATCTTCATCAATCTCTGCTTGTAATTTAAGTGTCATCTCTTCATCAAGCTTGAGTTGATCTTTCTACTTCAAAGGCTCCTCAGGTTCTACCATAATTCCTTTGCCTTTGTCCTAAACTTTTGCAGTTGTATGGTGTTAGGAATGAATATTTGATAGGAGATAGTAGAAGAACCTACAGCTCAGTAATGATAATTCCGTTCCATTGGAGAATGGGATAGTATCAAGATGATGTATTTTATAGCATATACTAACCTTAGATACTTTCAGAAATAACGCGGTTACAACATGGCTCTTCTACAACATCCTCTTTTACCTACTTATAACACTTTTACAAACAAAAAGTCAACAAGTGCTATAGCCAAAGTAACTTCATCAACAGTAGCAAATCACGATCTTTAATAGCAACTTCTTGTTCTGCTAACACCTCATCACCAGTCAAAGTACTCACATCAAACAAATCAGCATCATCTTGATCATTAACCAGGGTAATGTCTTCATCAAACATCAATATAATTTATCCTACCTCAGTTTGTTAATGCAATCCTCAACACCAAACTTTCTTCATCTCCAAAGGATTCTACCCTAGCTGTAAGACCAACTTTGTATAACCTTTTAAGCCCATAAGTTCTTGACCTCTTTTTCTGTTCAAGTTTCTTGACCCTTCTTTTCAAACTAACAATCTCTTCAGCTTGTGTGGTCTTTGTTTTTTCTAAATTAAGAACTCGTGTTTGTAAATTGGTACATAATTCCATCAATTCATTAAGTTTCAGACTATCCTCACCACTTTGAAGTAGTGGTTAACCCCAAACAACCACAGGGCCACCGTCCCACTCCCATCTTTTTTTTTGGGCGAGCAGAGGATCATTGTAATGTTTAGATACATTCTCAAACCTAGTTTGAGCAATAGTATCCCCCATGGTTTCTTGGCGCCTAGGACCACCACCTGAAGTAGTTGATTCATTAGGTGTTGCCTTGGATTGGGTCTTAGCTAAAGTTACCACTGTCCGCTGCTTCTAAGCTAGAAGCATAGTGGAAGCCCTCCCCAAACTGTCATCCCAACGCCTGTTAGACAGCGATCCACTCTACATTTTCATAGGTACACTAGATTAAGGTATCTGAGTGTCTTTTTCTTTTGGCTTCCCTAGGTTTATGTATTCTTTAAGTGGTGAGGATTTGATAGGCTGATATAAAAGTGGGTGTGTGATGGGGATCAATAGGATTTGCTGAACCTTTACCCATTTTTGCCTGAGCTTGTACCACCATTGTTTGGAATAATGGTGTTTCCCTTCCAGAAAAACCTTTCCCTACTCTTCTCATATTCCCAAATATCTTCTTAGTGTGAGAGGGTGCAATATATATTCTGTTGTGATTAGGCATCCCTTCAAGTTGTTTATACCAAAAAGACTTTGTAAAAACCTTTGATACATCAAAAACAGCCTACATTATCACAAGATTATCACCATACTTTCAAAAATGTATTTTGAAAAGTTGAACTTCTGGTTTATAGCTAAACAGATAATTGCAGATGCCATAGTGCTACTAAACTCATTCCATGCAGTAGTCTTAGAACTTATGCATTGTGAAATAGTATGAATCAGAAATTTCCATTGTGGGGAAAAGAATGCCTTATAAAAAGTAAGTTTTCTGTGAAATTTTCTCAAAGCCCCTCAGTGTATAGTTGTTTTCCAAAGGATGGTAGAATTGGGTATACAAACAACACCTAATATCTTCTAGTTGAAGATCTTTTCTCACAGTTGATTCAGTTATGATTATCTTCTTTCCATCCACTAAGGGCTTGATAACTGTACTTCCCCATTGACAGTTTTGGCTTTGACAGTAGACCAGAACTATTCTATGCACGAAATGTAATAATGTGAGATTGACGTTATGTGCATATATTATAGGATTTTCATTTCAGAAAATCCACTATCCTGGTCAAAACCCTTCATTTCTGCGTGAAATGTAAGCACTATATGAAAAAAACTTTAGATCCGCCATTTATGTTGGGTTTTGATGATGAATGATAAAATTAAGTCAGGGTTTGTGATTAGAGAGTATATAAGTAAATGAAATCGATTAAATGAGTGATTGAAACCCTTAATCGAAGTATTTATAAAAATACTCTCAACAACATTAACTGTCACCAGAAGTAGTAAGTTATGCCTGGCAGTGTTAACTTTCAACAACAGTAGTAAGTTTATGCCTGACAGCATTAACTTTCAACAGTAGTAGTAATTTTATGCCTAACAGCATTAACTTTCACCAGCAATTGTAAATTTATGCCTAGCAGCATTAACTTTCACCAACAGTAGTAAGTTTTATGCCTAGCAGCATTAACTTTGAGTCACCAGCATTAACTCTAATTCCATTCCAAACACTCCTGGCTGTTTTTAATATATTCAACTCTCTTTCTTTTTTCAACTCACCACTTTTTCTCTCAATTATTTTACTCACCAAATCACTCTGTCTGTTTTTATTTCACACAACTCTCTTTCTGTTTTTATTCTCACCAATTCTCTCAATTCTTTTTCTCACCAAAACTCTCTGTCTGTTTTCTCTAATAACCAACTTTTCATGCAAAATATTAGTCTAAAAACCAAGAAAACACAATCCATAGCAATTTTCACAATAATCACAGTATTAATTATACCTAACATTATTAAGTATAACTAACAGTAGTAACTCAACAATATTAAGTATAACTAGCAGCACTGATTATACTTAACAGCAGAAACTTTTAAGACAACATGAATAACAATACTAATTCATACAAAACTCTACAAAAACATAAAGAGATAAAAGATTTTAAGGATTTAGCATTCCAATACTAGCAATCAAATATTGAAACCTACTTACATCAAAAGCTTTTGTAAGTAAATCTGCAAAATTTTTGTCAGTATGGATTTTGACCATTTGAATCAACTTCTTTTCATTGCAATCCCTAATAAAATGATTTCTAATCTCTATATGCTTTATTTTTGAATAAAAAACAGGATTTTTAATTATGCAAATAGTACTGTTATTGTCAATAAAGATCTTGGTACGCATAAACAAATAACCCATAATAAAGTAGTTTGATTCTAAATCCCAAATCACCATTTTCCCACAGCAACCTGAAACAGCCACATACTCAGCTTCTGTTATGGAATTTGCAACCACTGTCTGTTTCTTGCACTACCATGATATTAATCTATATCCAAGGAATTAACAACCTCCTGTTGTAGACTTCCTATCCAAGCTTGCTCCAGCATAATCACTATCAGTGTATGCTACCAAATCAAAAGGAGAATCTTTTTGATACCAAAGGCCCAAATTTTGGTTGACATTTTAATAACCAAAAAACCTTTACACATCATGAATGTGTGAAACTTTTGGATTGACTTGGTATCTAACACAGGCACACACTGCAAACATGATGTCAGGTCTTGCAGATGTAATATACATCAATGAACCAATCATTGACCTGTACATATGAACATCCACTTCTTCACCATATTCATCATTGGTAGAGCTTTTGAGTTTCCCCATTGGTGTCATGCGTCATGACTTCTGTAAACCAAAATTCTTTAGAATTTTCACCAACATAATTTATCTTGACTAATAAATAGCATCCTTTTTCTGCTGCACTTTGTAAGCCCAAAAAAAATATTAAGTCTCCCATTGAACCCTCATTTGAAATTTCTCATACATCCACTTCCTCAAATGCATTGCACAGCTCTTTCTTTGTTTGAAAACCAAAGTTTTAATCATCCACAATAAAACTTAGATCAGCAAAATACCCTATTTTTTGTACCTTTTTAAGAATAAGGTTTTGTTAATTTTTTCCTTTTTTGAACCCGATGTCACAACAAATATGTTGACAAGGTTTCCATATATACCAACTCTAGGAGCTAGAATGTAGTACCATACAGTGCCTTTTTTAAACCTAGTAACAACCTATCAGGAAAGATATGGATCATCAAATCCAGGTGTGTTGACATACATAGAACCTCTTCATCAATCTTTACCTTAGAGAAAAGCAGCTTATTACATCCATTTGATACACCAAAAATCTTTAAATGAAGGCATAAGCTAAAAATAGCCCCAATTGCTTCAATTCTAAGCAACAGGGCAAAGAACTTCATCACATAGACCCAATCCCTTCTGTCTTGTGTGTACCCATGAGCAACCAATCTTGCATTTTTCCTTATCAAAATTCCTCTTTCATACTATTTATTCCTGAAGACCCACTTAGATGCCTATAGCCTTTTTTCCATTTGGTAAATTCACTAAAGTCTAAACTTCTTGTAGCTTGAATTGTAGAAGCTCTTCCGGCATAGCCTCTATCTAACTTGGATCCTTCAATGCATGAATTACCTTTTTGGGTTCTTCTTGTGATAAAGAGTAAGCAAACAAGCAGTTTTGAAGGTCTTTATGGTTTGTTCTTTGTTGAATAGTACTAACAAACCCATGTTCCTTTAAATTCTTTGACATATTTCTTGTTTGTGTAGCTGATTGCAAATCTCTAATCACTTGATCAAGAGGATGATCTTTATGAATTCTTGTAGTTAGAATAGGACTGACTTGAATTGTTGTATCCAAATTGTTCATGTCAGCCACTACACCATTATCTTCATTATCTCTTGTGAAGTCAAATATGTTATAATCTTCCAAAGCAGGCATATTTAGATCATCAAGAAGTTCAATGCTTATTTTTCCACTAACAGCATTAACTTCATTTGTGCTAGCAGCATTAACGATTGTTAAGTGCTATTAACATTATCTTCCTTATCATGAATCCTTACTTTCACTATCTTTTCTTGGATCTACATCAACCTATCTGTTATCATCTCACTTTAAGTTTGGATCCACATCAAGAGAACTCTTTAGATCAAGGGAAAAATGGTGGGATCAGCAATCATAATGGTAGAAAAATGTAATCATTGAAAGGTTTATGTCTCCTTTCTAGCTTTGACATGCATTATCACTTGCTTTTTGTACCAGCTAATCATTATACTGTGTACCTTCAAACAATGCTCCATAATCATGTTCTTGTTAGTGCATCAAATATCAAATACCAAATCTGGTCCGACTCTTTGCAACATTAGGTGTACTTTTTACTGAACCTAATATACAATTTTCATCCACTGACCTTTGGTTCTACCTATTGAAATACTCTAAAGACTAGGTTGACCTCCCGACTAATGATTCATGATTTTTGCAACTTTTCTTATCTCAGTCGGCCATTACAAGATACTGAAACATGCTATACCCCGACAAAAAAAACAGTTCTAGCTTTAATTCACACAACACGTTCTCTAAGGATGATTTTCCAGAAACACCAAGTCAAGGTTGTGACAAATGGTCCGATGGAGGAGATATTATAAATCTCTAGCACTGGAGGGCGATCGAGATAAGAACATACAACATCTCGTACATCGCCGAAGGACAGACGGTGAACAAGTTCCTTGGACAAAAAGAACTGATGTCGCGTATGTTGAAAGAAAAAGATGAAGGGATATCCAGGTGAAGCTTCAGGCAAAACTAACCCTAATGACAAGGGCATAGAGGTTATACTTGAGTAGAGAAGCAAATAAAGAAGGTTCGGGTGTGGGAATGATCCTAATTAGCCCCGATGAAAAAATGTACTCATAAGCTATCCGTTTGAACTTTAATGCACTTGACGATAAAATGGATTACGAGGCACTACTGGCAGGACTAGTTGCCTCTACTGGCAAAGGTATGAGAGACTTACACGTCTTTGTTGATTCACAAATATTAGTTGATCAGGTGGAAGGACGTAGAATCCCAAGAAAGGACTAAGAAATATAGGGAGGAGGTCATGAATGCAATGGCTCCATTTCACAGGTTCCCAATCACGTATCTCCCTAATATTTTAAACTCCAAAGCAGAAGTGCTAACCGGACTTGCAACCAGAAAGTTGGAATTCCTCAACCAAGAAGTATCGATGAGTCTCAAGACTAGACCATCAGTAGAAATGGAAGGCAGCAGCAAGGGGGGAAATGCAACAGGCAAGGCAACAATGAGAAATCCAAATTACATTTGGGAAACTAATGGAAGCAACTAAATGAACTTGTAGCAACAGGGCATTTCTAAAAGCATTATGTAACCCGTTTGAGGTAGCCATTTTCAAAGTATTAGCTCACCTCGAAGGGTCCATCTATTTTATGTTTAAATATGTGATTCTTGTTTAATGAGATCAAATTTCTTTGATTAAATAACAATGATGAAAATACGAAGCATAGTAAGCTCCGAACGGATCACTACCCCCGGATAATATTAGAGCAACAAACATGCCCCATGACCATGAAAAGCATGTAGGAAGGTAAAGTAAAAACATGAAAACTTTGGCATAATGCTGGAGGAGGAGTCACAACGAACTTCTCCTTTCGAGTGAGTAACTCCAACGAACAACAACGTCGTAGAGAGAACATTTACTAATGGATACCAAAAGAAACAAGGGCAACCTGTAATGTGTACGAACATGGCTAATAAACATTTACTCTGGCATATGAGTTAATCCAGATGAGAACATCCGAACTAAAACAAAAAACATATCATCGGGATAAACATAAGGCGTTTGGGCCATAAACCAATGCTAAAGTGCTAAATATTAACATACAAACATTACAAACAAGCCATGCAACACGAAACAACACCAAAGTACCAAACAAAGAGTAAACATTACTTTAAAGTACCTATTACAAATGGCCGAGCGAGGTCGGCAATACGGTTAACCGAGCGCAGTCGGCAGTTACATCAAGGGAAAAACATAAAAACAATATGTAATGAGCTAGTAACCAGGCAAGCTCAAGGGCCGAACATGACAATATAATCTTTGCTCCAAAAGCAATGTAGGGCCCATTGAACCTACGGAGGCTTGACCAGCCATAATAAAAGTCATAGGGGGAATCCATTTGGCTTAGGGCGGGTGGCATGACTCAGGATCCGCTGGATGGACAACTACACATCTAGAGTCAGTTTGCCCAAGCTCGAAGCAACAAATTTTCTCTGACATACCACGCGCCCTTCCCCTAATAGAAAATGAACTTACAAAACAAAGAGAAGAGATAACAAGAAATGGAAAAGCTCGAAATTTAAACCCAGAAGGGGTAGCAGCAGCCTCTTCATCAACAATTGAAGAGGGTAGGGAACCATCACCTTTCTCTCTTGTAGAGAGCTACAACAACATCATTAGGACAGGAGGAAACACGCTTTGATCTAACCAAGGTCAGCTCAGGATCATCATCCATAACATAGGAAGCACCCTACACAAACACATCCCCTTACTTACCATTACCGGTACCATCGCATTAACCCATTCCTTATTTGGCTCAAAGAGAGCAGCAAAAGAAGAGAGAATAGTATTAGAAAGCAACTCCAAGGATAAGGAAACAAGTGTCACAATCGACTCCTTTGCAACAGGAGGAGAAACACGAGTACCGCTTAAAGCGGAGACGTTGGCCGGACGAGTCTAATTTTCAGGCTTAAGCTGAAGGATGACAGATAGAGGTTCAACAGCATGCCTAAAGATCTTATTTAAAAAAGCATAGTCAGTTTGTGCAATAAGCAGGGAAGCTTCAGCAAGCCTATCTTGTGTACTGGGCACAAACTAAGAAATCTCCATTAGAATAGAGGCAAATTCCTCCTCAGTCTGATGCATACTCAACCCACGCTCAAACTCGACACTGGCTACTAAAGAAAGGGGTTCACCCTAAACTCTGCTAAACTCATCACTTGCAAGGAACTTCTGAAACAAAAGTTGAAACTGACCCCGGAAGAAGGATGCAAACTCTGGGGGAGAGGATTTCAACCGAAGGATCTCCTCATCCTTTCCAGGCTCAAGAACAGTAGCTTGGTTCAGAGCAGTAGAGAGACGAGTTACCTCGGCATTCAGTTGATTAAGGCTCTTAGTAAGGGACTTGATCTTTTTCTTTTTCTCCTTTCCATTGGCTTTATATTTAGCAAAGGCAACATCGGAAGAGGAAAGCTTGTCATTCAAACCAGTAACCTGTCTTTGCAACCCAGAGACTTGAGACTCTAAACCAGACAAACTAGCAAACTTCTCCTGAAAACCCTTCAACCTAGAATCAGTTGATTAGACGCACTCATGATGAAACTAGAGCAAACTACGATACCGAGCCAAGAGCTTACCACTATGAGACATCATCGAATAATGCAACACACTCATCTTCGCATTCAACTGATCATTAGTCAAAGACTCTATCTGAACCATATATCAAGGTGTAGGGAACTGATCAACAACTGTCTTACATATAGCTGGATCCTTGAACACTTTCTTGGTCAACATCGTAAGAGTAGGCTGGTGTGGAGCATCCCACTCCTCACGACTAAACTCACAATTCCCGGCAACTCCACCTTTAGGATATGTGGCATAATATAGACCAATAGAAAAAGGGAAGAAGTCCTTATGAATAGCATTCTTAAAGACCTCCCTAAAAGAAGGAGCAGGCCCAGAAGAAGGTCGGGGGTGGCTAACACCCGCAGACGATGCAACAACAACATCGGTCATAATGCTCTTGCCTCAAGAATTTGTGAAATAAAAATTATAAGATAAAAGAAAAAGGAAAAAACATAAATGAGTTAGATGAGGAAACAAATACCTCGGGTGTTAGGACCTTTAGCAGTGGGGATAACAAAATCCCTCGCCCTGGTTCCCTGAGGAAGGGATAACAGCAGCAGAGCGGATATGAGTGACCAACGGAATTTCAACACAAGCATCATCGTTGTCATCACTTTCTTCACCAGAGTTATCAATAAAAAGATTCGGTTCGGCAGTGAGTACTGAGCCAGGACAGACCTAGTACGCTTGGAAACATAGCTCGAGGCAGCACCAGAAGTAGAGGCCTTTCGCTTCTAAGAAGCTTCAGCCTTGGCATCATTAGACATCATTAGAGAGAAACTTGATTTTACGTTTTTCATAGACATCATTAGAGAGAATTAGGGTTAGAGTTCGTGGGAGGTCGACTTGTAGCAGACTTTGGGAGTATTTTAGGGTTTCTCGACCCTTCTATATCATCCCCAATTGCTTGTTTCAATATAGTGAAGTTCTTTTATCCTTTATCTTTCAATATGTCTTATTGTTTGATTGATATTTGAGCTTCCTTTATCTTGAACATGCTAGGCTAGATCTTTTGAGTGTTTGCTTATGATTACATGTGAATTGGCATGTAGATCTTAGCTATATTGCTTCTTGTTGGTCCCACTTCAACACTTCTATAGATCGAATTCCTTAAGCTTGTTTAAGGTTTAGTTATATTAGATAAATATAACACAACTATAGTAGAAACTTTGTTTGAATGTATTAAAGATTATGCGGAATCTAATCTTTAATAAGAAGAATTTTCAATGGAACAGTAAAACACAATGAACATATAATTCAACAAAACATAAAAGCTCCAATATTATTAGGCAAATAATATGAGTAGTCTCAAAGTATTAGGGTTACAAAGACCTTGAAGCTATAATAATTCTATGAATGACTCGTTTTTGATATATGTGTTGGTATCGTGTTGGTATATCTATCTTTATGCCCTAGGACCTCCTTTTATACACCAAGGAGTCCTAAACGGCTTACAATACT
>BQNB010053627.1:0-17984 GCA_026074375.1 Tanacetum coccineum
ATTGTTAATTTGTGGAGTTTGAAAGTCATCTTTGTTAGAAGATGTTCATCAATTAGGGTTTTTGAATTGGGGGTAGAGAATTGGGGGTAGAGAACTGTCTCTGCGTTTTTTTTTTAATTAGTTTTGCTTAACGATCAACGATTTATTATGAGATATATTTTTCTTAAAATATAAATGACTTTGTTCATCCAGATTAGGAAAAGAGTAACTAATATTGTCTCATTTGATCTTTGATTTTCTTATAATTTTTGTTGAACGAAACTCATAAAATTTATTACATAAAAGGTTTATGACCATTGCAACTTGAGCTTTACCTGTCTACTGTTCTTGATCAATCGTTGATAAAAAAAAAACTATATGTATATATATATTTTGATTAAATAAATTATTAAAGTGACGTCATTTTTGTTATATAATACCAAAATCTTTGCTGGTACATGTTAGGTTGTAAAATTCCATTTGGCCACAGGATGATTCAGATACTATGTTATTAGTTCCTAAGTTTTTCTAAGCAAAATTAAAACCACCAATGTCCAGATACTATGTTATTAATTCAATAGAAATTTAAACTATAAAATGTACTGGAACTATCTTTAGTTTTACTTTTTTATGTATGAAGATTTTAAATGTAATCTGTCCTGTAGTAAACACAGATTCCACCAATTAGATACCTTTCGTTAATAAATATTGTTTTGAAACCCTATTTAAAGCCTAATACGTCCATCTCTTTAGTACACCCGAAGTATCGAAACAAATTTAGCTTTTAAATCCTCCTCCAATATATGGCTTCATTGATTTCGATATCAGCCACAAAAAACTATGGTTTTCCGTCTAGCAAGGCGGTTTTTGGTGATGCTAAGGTTCAATCCATCTGTAGGAATAATTCGAAGACTATGATTTCTACAAAGAAAACTAAAACCATGATTGTGAATGTAGCCACCGTTATATCGGGGAATATTCAATCTCCGCTTCCAAAAGAAGTGGCAACTGACGGGAAGCTAGTGGCATGGACTAGTGTTCAACAAGAACGATGGGAAGGCGAGCTTGTCGTTGAAGGAGAAATACCTAAATGGCTGGTATGATATATAACTATATATGATCATTTTGCTTGTGATTTATTGTTTTATTGAAGACACAGCAAAATAAGCAAACTCTACTTATCCTTTTGAGTGTACGTGGATGAATAAACTAGATCTCAAACTACTTTATAATCGTGAACTCCTTTTCATTTTATCTACACTTATGAACATGAAGTTTTAATTTAATTTTAAACATTTATAAATTTTTATTCTACTTGCACATATATAATCTCGATACATGCAATTGTTATGTTTTTACGCATTTGCATGAATCGTGAAAAGTTCTATATATGTGGAGTTAGAATGAGAATTACATGTACATTTTTAATTATCGATCTGTTGGTAAAATAGTAAAAGATATCCCGCAATATTACTTTTTTCGGTTTACATATTGATTTTGAAGGAGGGTAGTTAATTACACTTTTGGAATCACATAATCATATATATCCGGTGTATCTTACTCCGTATATGTTTAACTTTAGCATATATATCATGATCCGTTCGGCAACTAGTTGAAAAAATTGAATGAAAGCTATTGATTGGGATAATTATAAGACCCTACATAAATGGTAATTGTTATTTTATACATGCATGAAGTAAAAAACTGTCAAAATTAACGTCACGTTATTATGCATGCTATAGGAAAATAAAAACTAAAAAGCCTTGTAGAATTTCAGATTGTTTTTCTTATACAAGAATATCAAATCTCATACTATTGCCTTGATCGATTTGCTACATTCGAAAACCTAGCTTGTATCTAGTATGCATGTGAGAAGTGAGAAGCAACAACAAAAGATATCAAGGGCGGACCTAGGGGTTCCTCACAGGACCCGGTGGACTAGTCAAGTGTAAATTTCCATTAAAAATCGCGATTTTTCTTAAATGAATCTAGTCTCGATCGAAAATTTGTATCACATGAGTACATGTTTTGTTTAATTAGTTAGTTCAATAATATGTCAAAAAAAATATTTGTCTTCTTAATTTGTTTACTAGTGTTAATAGTTATATATTATAAGAGTTAGGATCAAATAAGAAGTTTTCTTAAAATAAGAAGGATAAGAACTAACTATAATCGCATATTCGAGATGCATCGACTTAAATTTGATGCATCTCTATAATCTTAGATGCATTATAACGCATTAATGTAGTTTTTTCTTAGCTTTTTAATTAGCTGCATATACGTATATTAGCATGCCATTTCATTTCTTTATCGTGTTTTATGTTTCATCTGCATGTGTTGAAAAATCATGATGAAAATCAATTAGCATCATCTACACATCAAATTACTTAATTTTTGAAACTCAAAAAAATGATGCATTCATGAATAGCGAAATGCATTTTAAATGCCAAGTGTTGCATCTTCAAATGGTGTGGATTTAGTCAACTTCTCACACACTTCTTATTTTAAATATACCTTCTCACTGGATCCTACTCTCATATTATAATTAATTTTTGTTTTCCTTTGTAATGGTAAAAAAAAAAGTTATGCATCGGATAACTTAGAGTTTTTTGTTCCGCCCTGAAAGAGATTGAGAGTAATATAATTTCTAGCCATATATTACCGTGACTAATTATTTTGTGTTGTTAATAAGCAATTTGATTTAAATGAAGATTCCTTAAAGCACGAACCATTGTGCCATGATTTTCATGCAGAGTGGAACATATTTGAGAAATGGACCAGGGTTATGGCACGTCGGTGACTATGATTTCCGCCACCTCTTTGATGGCTACGCAACGCTAGTTGGCCTCCATTTTAACAACGGCAAGCTCATTATGGGCCACAGGCAAATAGAATCTGATGCCTATAAAGCAGCAAAAACGAGCAATAAACTTTGTTACCGTGAATTTTCTGAAGTCCCTAAGCATGATAATTTCCTAGCATATATCGGTGACCTAGCCAATTTATTCTCTGGTGCATCACTGACGGATAATGCTAACACTGGTGTGGTCAAATTGGCTGATGGACGAGTGGTTTGTTTGACAGAAACCATTAAAGGGTCGATTGTTGTCGACCCAACTACATTGGATACATTAGAGAAATTTGAGTATACTGACTCATGGGGTGGACTGATTCACTCAGCCCACCCCATAGTTACAGACTCGGAATTTATAACGTTGTTGCCAGATTTAATTAACCCCGGTTATGTGGTGGTTAGGATGGACCCAGGTACCAATGAGAGGAAGGTGATCGGGCGGGTTGATTGTCGGGGTGGACCGTCGCCCGGTTGGGTACACTCTTTTCCGGTTACGGAACATTATGTGATTGTGCCAGAGATGCCATTGAGGTATTGTGCCCAAAATTTGCTGAAGGCTGAACCCACGCCACTCTATAAGTTTAGATGGTATCCTGAATCCAAAGGGTTTATGCATGTTATGTGCAAAGCTAGTGGCAAAATTGTGAGATCTCTCTACAACACTTTTTATTCAATATTACTTATAACTTCTTTACTATTAATAAGAAATTAGTTTAAAGATTCGAATACTATATGTATTTCGATTAAACAAAGAAGAATGAAGAAACACATAAATCTTTACAAAAAGACAATAGACTTTCACTAAGAGAATTAAATTATTAGGCTTCACCAAGAATTTCAGCAAGAAATACGGGAAAAAGGAGACAAATTTGGGAGCTAGCAAATACAGTTTTTGTTTCTGTTTGTAAAACAGATAATTTTATAGTCTATAGCATTTATCATATAAAAGAATAACTTTCCTTCAGAAAGACTTTATAAGGTTTATTCTTATTAAATTTTATTACTTCACTAATGATTAAATTTATGTTCTAATACTTAAAGGTTGCAAGCGTGGAAGTTCCTTTATTTGTGACATTTCATTTCATCAATGCTTATGAGGAAAAAGATGAAGATGGAAGGATAATTGGAGTTATCGCCGATTGCTGTGAGCATAATGCAGACACAACAATCCTTGATAACCTCCGCCTTCAGAACCTCCGTTCATGGTCTGGAGAAGACGTCCTACCGGATGCAAGGTACATATCTATATCTTGTTTATCTTAGCTTATGATTTTTTCCTTTTAAAAATTATCTAGAATGTCACAAAGTTCAGTCTATTTAAACGGATTAAACCGCTAGTATCTTTACAAATGTATGTTATTAATATGTCGCCAAGCCTTCTCGAAGAGAAGGGCTTAAAGCGGTTTAAGTTTTTTTGGCAGTGGTCTCATGAGGCATTGTAGATTAGTCGGCTAAAGGACACGACACCATGGTTATCAAATAATTTGACGTGCATCTGTGTATTATGTTATCTTAAACCTTCCGTTTTCCAACTTTTTGTCACGTACGGTTCACCAACTCGTCTTACAAATGCTAATACATGTCGAGTGTTTGTAACTTTTTATGGTTGGAGATCTGAATACAATAATGCATGATTCGTAATAGAATTAAAAGATGCTCACATTGGTTTTGTGTTTTAGGGTTGGACGATTTAGGATACCATTGGACGGAAGCGATAAGGGAGAGTTATTCGCAGCGCTAAACCCTGATGAACATGGAAGAGGGATGGATATGTGCAGCATCAACCCTGCCTTTATAGGGAAACCCTATCGATACACTTACGCTTGTGGTGCTCAAAGACCTTGTAACTTTCCCAATACCCTTACCAAGGTACAATCTTCAATAAACGACATACAGATCCTACAACTATATTTGCTGCAACATTGTTCTAAGTTTCAACCTATATGGTATACAGATAGACTTGGTTGATGGAAAAGCGAAAAACTGGCATGACGAGGGCGCTGTCCCCTCTGAACCATATTTTGTGGCTCGCCCTGGTGCAACCGAGGAAGATGATGGTTAGTTTGTAGTAATATGTCCACAAAAATTGTAATTTAGTCAATAACAAAAATCGTAACACAAAATTTATCTATTCAAGTATATAGTGGTATGTACGCTAATGTTGATGTTTATACAGGAGTTGTGATATCAATGATCAGCGACAAAAATGGAGAAGGATACGCGTTAATCTTAGACGGTTCAACATTTGAAGAAATCGCGAGAGCAAAATTTCCCTATGGGCTACCATACGGACTTCACGGATGCTGGGTTCCCAAGAATTAGGACCATAAGTATTCATAAAATCTTCATGAAGGTGTCAAGGAGGATTGCTAAGTAGTTGCGTCAGTGTATGCAGTCATGAGTGTGTGTGGTGTGTAGTATATTTTTTTGGTTTGCTAACACCCTATGTCTACTGTTATTAATCTTCAAAATTTAAGTGTTGTAATAAAAATAAGAGTGGTTGTGTTCATGTATGGTGAAAATATGCAACTTTTATTTTGGTCTTCTTCCTTTTTGCGGCACCTTATGTCATGATATAAGCTGCCATCGACATATAGCATATCCCATTTATGGAAACTTCTGAGTTTGATTCAAGTAGTATTATACAAGTGCTTATATTATAAAATACAGATACAAATTAATGTTATGCTAAAAAAAGAGTAAACAATATGCCATGTTTCAAGTACATCTTGCAAATTATGAAAAATAGAAAAAACCCTTTTTTGGTTTTCAAAAATGTAACGATGTAATCTAAAACTAGGTCACCTAGTTTTATTCTTAATAGAAAAAGCAGCTCCATGTCCTCATGTTTATAATAAAACTCACGGATCGGTGTCATACAAATGCAGTCAACAATTCTTCGCTGAGCTTCAAAATGGCGAAGTTATGGCTTCTCTTATTAAATCATTTCTGATCGGTATATACAGCATCGACATCATCGAGATCAAGTAAATCTGCCATAAGTTCCTTGTTTAACTCCTTAGCCTCATCATCAGCCTGCATGTCAACGATAAATTTGCATCATTGTCCCTCCAATTCCGGTAACGTGTCACAATAAACTCTAGAATCAGTTGAGAAAAGTATATAGCGCCGCCATTTGTCATAATGTTTAAAATTAAGCACAATAGAGGGTACAGAAAACCTACTCTGTTTTAATTAAGAAACAATAAAAAGAATTTACTACTATAACTGATTTATGCAAGACTAAAATAGTACCACTTCAAATGATAATTATGTTAATATTACAGGTTCGGCCTACTTGTCTAAATTTTGTTAATCTTGGATCTTTTGGCTAAGACATCAAATAGCATCCGCAGCAATGTATAAAGATCTTGATATTATTATCTTCAAATTTTGTAGATGCATATCATATGTTTTCGGCAACTGTTGACCAAAATTTGTAGTCCCCTGATACGGAACAACTTGATAATACGTCTAAAATAATCCGTTCTATATAACTTGGCTTGTTTACTAGTACATAAAAGATAGAGAAGTTACCAACATGGCAAGTTTCTGCATAAATATTTAGCATACCTCGATTGAAGTCAGTGGAAGCAGCTCAGATCCATTATCAGGTTCAAAAGCAATTCCTTCCTCACGTAACTTTGATAGTATTTCTGCATAATTGTCTGACGAGCTCACAATTTTATAGTACCTACAAAAAATTAAACAGCATAAAGATTATGTCACACGAACATAACGAGTAGACTCTTCCACAGAAATTAATAATGTATTCAGAAGACATCAACATATTCTTTTTGTCTCACGAAAATCATGATATTTGATTACACACATGATTTAAGTAATTCTTTCACTATTTGTCAAAAATCTAAAATACCCTCTGGTATACAGATTTTAAAGGAATATTCTAGACTAAAATCAATCGCATGAGTACATGAAGTGTTATAATTTCATGGGCGGAAAATATAGAATAATACAAGTAAAAAATCAGGAATCACGAAAAATTTATCCATAAATGGATCTTTTTTTAGAACAATTCAGACCCATTTACTAATGATTGGGTCAATTTGGGTTACGCTTATTGGTATCAGGTCAAACACGTAAACTAAAAAATTAATTTATTTTGAATAGAAAAGATTCGTCAAAAAATCCGATAAACTGTAATTCTATGCATGAAATATAAAAACCTTCAAGAATCTTTATAAAAAAACTTCTATTTTAAATGAAATAAGATATTATTTTGATTATGATTATTGAAAATATAAAATACAGAGTAATTAGATATTTGTATACAAAAATTGTTTCGTGTGTACTAATGCGACCCATTTTGACTCATTACCCAACTAGTCCAGGCTTCCCAGTTTAAACCTCTGAAATTCATTGTTTAAAGAGTATAGATACCCTCTTCAGACTTCGTAGTTCCTCAGATGTCTTATTTCCTCATCATCCATGGGAGGTTCACATGACATCATCAGCACCAAGAGCATCTAAAGCAATGTTCAATAGTTGGTCCTTATCAGCATCCGTAACTTTTACATTCACAACTCGGGCCCTTTTAAATTTAAACATAATAGACCCAGGATCTGCCATCTTTCCACCACAATCCTTGACCACTTCTCTAACACGGGCCACTGACCTGTTAATTTTATCTGTTGAAACCTCAACTATTATACCAACTCCACCATACCCGTATACCTGAGGTTAAGAAACAACCACCAACTTATAACAATTTCTAAATTGTGTAACTCCATTATTGAATAAAAATGAAATCTTTATATACCTCGTACACTTTCTCAATGTATGCTTCTTGGCCTTTATCAGAAGCTCTCTTAATGTTTCTCTCCAGTATATCCTTTGGCACATCAAGCTCTTTAGCTTTTTCAAGAATAGCCGCAAGTGCAGTATTTGATACTGGATTTGGCCCACCTTTCTTCACACTAAAATTTATGGAAATCAAATTTTAATAAGTTATCAATGGTAGGACCATTACACATTCACCATTTTGGCAGAACCCGCAAGGTTTTCCATTCTTTTTTTTTATGTTAGATATAACCAAATAGTAACTTTCATCATTTATCAGATCAAGTCTCTTGACTTTGCTGTTTTTCTTGGTGTAATCCCTAGAACTTATTCACCCAGATAATTGCAAAAATAATGAAAACCAAAAAAAAGGGACTCGGCCATGCGAAAAATAAAGTTCAAGGGTTCAACAGCCAAAAAAAAAGTGAAAACTTTTGTGGTTTTACCATAATCAACTTAAATAAAATTATAAAACGGGTTGAATATTGTGTGATCAAATAATATTGGATTAGTCCTCCATATTAATGGTATACTTGTACCAAGGTTGTAAAAATCGCTCGGCGGTATCTCGGCGGTCGACCACCTTCAAGCGATAAATCGGTCTTGCCGGCGATTTATCGGTTTCTTGGCGGAGACCCTAAATTATAAAGGAATTAATTTTACAAAAATAAATATTAGCAATATTCTAACAAAATAAGTAAAAACTAAAAAGTTTAACTGAAAAATAAAAATCTTAAGTCCACAACTAGTTTAATAAACTTAAATAAAACCATAATTTTAATAGTGATATCGTCTTCTACTCTTCATCTCCGCAATCTTCTATGATTTGAACTCCATCCGACTCGTATTCACCTTCTTCATATACTGCCTCCTCACTCCCGGATTCAAAATCTTCGTCAAAAAGTTCTTTTGGAGGTGGAGTCGCCTGAGGTAATCAAAGACCCGATCCCTCTTTTTCCAGTAAGAATTATTGAATGGGCTGTCCCAAAAATTAGACCCGATCCTAATATAAAACCCTAAAAAACACCCTTTTTTAAGTCAAACAAATAGTTTGACCGATATTGACCGATTTTGACCGATATTGACCAAAACCGATATATCGTATCGGTGGACCGCCGATAACCGATATATCACCGATATAACGGCCGCCAAGACCGATATTTACAACACTGACTTGTACTAATCATATTTTATAGACTATCTAGTTATAATATTCATAAAAAGGACAAGAAGTATTAGAAGGTAAACACAATTAAACGGTAACCAGTAGCGCAAATACAACCTAACAATTCTTGAGTTAGGCTGTCTGATAGGGTTTAGTAATAAAATTCATTAGAACTGAATGGTAGAGCTGGTATATTGTGTCACGTTCAGGATGGTATCACCCAGCCAGATTAGTTAATTGTGTAAAAAGACCTCAATGCTAACCTGGACCCCTACTGCATGGTTTTAGATATTACCACCCCTACTGCATGGTCCATTGGTCCTTGATGTCAATGGGACCACTGGTCTCTACATTATCGCACTATGCCGCCTATAAGTCTTGCTCTGTAGTTGGGTTAGGTCGATCTGCCTCATTGTAGACATCCACCGGCAGAGTAATTCATGGTAACCCACTCGTCATGGCAGTTAAAACCTATGGCCCAGCCCATGCCCTCAATCTTCTCTACAAATCTGGAATGTGGTAACTTAATAATAACCACCTCTTTTCCGAGTACTAGCGGCTCCTCTGGAGATAATATCTGACAAAACATTGTTGGTAACCATGCGATATGACAACACTCAATCTCCTCAAATGGGTCCCACTAAACTGACGCTCCCTTGAAGCAATGACCTCATCGGCCTCGGTCACCCCCCGCTAATATAACAGAGAGCTTGTCGCAAATATTAGTCTTAAGACTACACAATGCATTATTGGCAAACCATGTGGCTTTCAGAACACGGATTGGCATGACACCTTTTCAACAAACAAGACGATATACGTTAATGCCAACTGGTGTGGTTTTCAGGTTGCGCGATAGGCCTGTAACAGTGTCTAGTTTCAAAAACCAATTTTGCGAACAGATCTAACAGTATGTTCAAAGTTGAATTTTCAAAATAGACACTCCACCATGACCGCTAATTTACAGATAATATGTCATCATGACACGGTGAGTAATGCCATTGTGATTTATAAGTTACCAATTTCTAATTTTAGAAAGTGAAGTGAAGTACCCCAATACTAGACATCCTTACATTTCCAAACCGATAGAGGTAAACAAAATCCGTGCACCAAAGGGAGTGCTACTTTACTATAGGCCTGTCCTAGAAGAAAACAAACTGGTACATTATAAATTAATACCTCAGGAACACCGACATTTCTTTTGCCCAGAATTCACACGATGAGCGGCTAGCAGCTTATAAGAGGTTGTTATTATGAACTATGCACTTTTCACTCTTCTGTTTATACAAAGGAATGAGGGCATGGCCTAAGCTGAAGCTTTTAGCTAGTTTGCTACTGGATGTCCGCTATAAGGCTGATCGACCCCATGGCAGAGCCAAATTGTAATGAGCTAGCGGGTGAACCCAAACATATACAGGAAATTACTACGTGGCATGGTGTCACTGAGGTGTTGTTTCATAGTCAGCATGACACACATAATTTTAGGCTATATATGTGAGAAGGTTGCGGTTGAAGCCCAAGATACTCTGGCGAATGAGCAGGAGATGGCCGGAAAGTGAGATGTAGGGACTAACAGACTGCTTTCAAAGTAACTTTAGCCTCATATAAAATATTGTGAACTCTAGGAAATAAAACACTTCGGTTGCGTTTAGTTAGAGGAAAACACCCATGTTTTCCACAAAATGTTTTGAATAAAACAAAGAAAAAAATCGTGTTCAAATTGCTTTATTTCCAAATAATTCTCCACAAAACAAAAATCCCCTATTTCCTAACTTAACAAGGAAAACTACAAAACATTTTTATGTTGTTTCCTTGTTTTCCTTTGCAACAAAATCCCTCCCCCTTCCCTTCTTCAAAATACAAAATACAAACAGCAACTAAACGCGTTTTCGATATTTTCAAGTGTTTTGTGGAGACAAATTTCCCTTCCAAATTTTTACGAAACTAGAGATAGAAAATAAGAGAAAATTTTCTCTAACTAAAAGCACCCTTAGTACTCTTAAAGTTATTTTACCCTAAATAGATATATAAAATAACGGAATAGGTAATAATTAAAACTCAACCCATAGCATTAAGCAGAATTTAAACAAAAAGATTATCTGATTATACACGATGCTCAATTGTCACGAGTCATATATTGCGTCTTTAAAAATGTAATACTTTTCTATTTCATGGTTGTATTTGTATTAAAATTATAATCTAAAGGTGGTAACTAAAGTTTGAACTCGTAGACCCTATGAGATGCTTGTCATTTAACCACTTAAGCCGTCCAGTTTGGATCAGTTAAAGCTGGAATAACTTGTTTAAACATAATCAGTACCCAGAGTTGTTTTTTTTTTATCAAAACATGTTATGCCTATGCAACACAATCTCCTAATCATTCAAAATTAGTGTTACACAAGTACATAGGCTCAGAAATGTGAGGAACTTACGCAGATACAACTTCCTTTCCAACCTTTGAATAGAGCTTAGCCTTCTTTGCATCATTAGCCCCCTGCATTTAGGCCTAATAATGAATGCAAAAACAACATGAATAACCAATAAAAAGCCTTACTCCGGTCAACATTAGTTTCAAACTTCCCCTCTCAATCATAGATTCTCTTCTATAAATTTAACTATTCATAGCATCTTTATCTAACATATTGTGAACTTAAGCAATCCTTAACTTATAATATACAAATATATATATTCCAATATCACAAATACACAATAAGGGAGCGTTTGTTTTTAGCTTTTTGTTCGGCATATTTTTCATGGGACCATATTTCCACTTATATTTTCTCCAGTTTAAAGTCATAATAAGTACGTAAGTCAGAAATAAAGCCTGATAAATGTGCAATAAGCTCCTAAGCCCCGAAATAAGCTAGAAAAACTCGAAATCCCAAAAACAACATAAAAACACCATCATAAGACAAGAACTCATACCTTTCTACCTGCAATTTTGCAAGACCTTCTACCCATACAAAGCGGACCACGAGTCCAAATCTTCCTAACAGAATTCCCATAACTAAACTCAAATGGATCAGCCCATTTAGCACAAGATGAGTAAAATGATGAGCAAGATAGATTCTTGCTTAACCTAACAGCCCCTAAAAACCATCAAAACACAAAGTTTATCAGTAAACAATCATTCAAAACCAATAAAGTTTCCATCTTATTGAACAAAATCAAAAACCCAATTCAAATAAACAAAATCTTGAAAAAATTATAAGGGTTTAAGTAAACAAAAAACACAGATTTATCAATAAATAAGGATTCACAAACACTAAAATTTGCATCTTTTTAAATAAAAAGAAAAACCCAATTCAAATTTGTTAAAAAAAGGTTCAAATAAACAAAATCCTTAAAACAATTGAAAGGGTTTAAGTAGTCTAAAACCATTAAAAAACACAAATTTATCAATAAACAATAAATTTTGCATCTTTTGCAATGACATCAAAAACCAATTCAAAAATGTTAAACAAGAATCAAATAAACATAAATCTTGGAAAACTTTAAAATGGTTTATTGATTTACCTTGAAATGAGTATGAATTTGGGGATTTGAGCGGGACCCCAGTTGATAATCTGTAGAGAAGTGTGCTAAATGCTCTACTTGAAGCACTCATTTTGTATTTGTTTGATTTTATTGATATTGTGATTAGAACTGGGTTGGATGTTGTTGAAGATGCTTCAGAAGATAGAAGACTTTCATTATTGGGGTTTTTGGTTAGTTTAGGGAGATTACGTTTTTGCCCATCCAAAATTCTTCATCTTACTCCCTTCATGTTATGAAGGCGAGCTTATTTATGTACGCGGCTTTACCTCGGAATCATTTTCGACCCTTCCCTAACCACCTCCCACTTATCGAGGTTTGAACCCTTCATCTTTTGTTTCAAAGTCAAAGACCTTACTAGTTAGGTCATTTGGTGGTGGTTTAAGGTTTAGGGTTTCATTTTGAAAAGATTAATCCAACAGGTTTTCACTCATACAATGAATTGAAATATAAGTAAATAAAATAAAATAATATGAGTGTGCTTAAGACATATGGTCAGTCATACGTTTATAACGTATTGATGATTTCTTTGTAAAGATTTGTATGTCGCACCTAATAGTGAGTGCAGCGTACTTGGGTACGAATTTTGTATTTTTTTTATTTTGGTAAAGGATTTTTGAATTGGTTGTTTATTTTGGGTTTCTGGGTTGATATTAAAAATGATTTGTGGATCAATTGGGTTGTTTATGCAGTACTCTGGGAAAAGTGCCATGAATTTGGATTTATGTGGCGTACCTAGGGTTGGGTACGTCGGGTTCTTATTTCTATATTCAAGTGCGTCGCACTTGAGAATAGGCGCGGCGTATTTGCAGGTAAAATGATTGCAGATTACTTGCAGATCACAAATTTTGCTATGGAATACGATTTGGATTGTATCAATATATTTATTAATGACAAAAGAACATACTTAAAGTCTCCGGCAGCGGGGCCAAAAACTTTGTTGTGTTTCGAAAGCTTTAAATTTATATAACTAGTTTTACCGAAATTTTAACAAAGCACATGCGTAAAGTAAAACCCTTGTTTTGTAGTATTGTTTAGATAAGACCAGGTCGTTCCCATAGAGACTTGTATATGTTTTTAAATCACCAAAATAGTTTAAGCAAAAACAAGCAAATTCAAACAAATAGCAAATAAACAGTTTTTAAGCAGATTCAATAAAGAGACAATATGATTACTTGGATATTACATATAACTCATAAATGTGGCAGATGCAAATGATCTCACTTTGGATAAGTGTACAAGAACAAGTCTTGCCAACAATTCACAATATATCAATTCTCACCAAAATTACTTTTTTTATAAATTGTGCATAAAGATTAATCAGTATTCAATATGTTTCTTAACAAAGTAATTTCTCACAGAATTAACACAATACTTATAGTCTAAATGATTACCAATTCATCTAATTAAGCGAATTTCTCTAACCAAATGATAAAAACGCATTGACAAGTTTTTAGAATTGCATAGCATAAAGTGGTTCTTTTGACCTATACCAACAAGCATACGCAACCGGTATTGATAAACAAGTATAGCAAGACTTCAAGTATAGCGGGTTATAACATGAGCACGAAATTAAACAAGATCAAAGAATAGCCAAACATAGCTTTATTTTATTTACATATCTAAGCAATCAAAAGATACTTAACCAATCATGGCAAACGAGTTCATGATCTCAGAGAGTTTATAAAGGTAAAATAGAGACATACAATAGCTTGGATGAGTAACCGGATTACACAAGTGTCACTAATAAATCGGGTATTCAAATACAAAACTAAACTAAACCCATATTTTAATCTGAAATTACTCCTGGTTCATGATGTTTTTTTTGTCTACAAATGTTTGGTGAAACTTGGATAGAAAGTTGATATTGATGGTGTGTGTGATAACTGAAGTTGGAGTTAATTAAATAAGTCTTTTGAGGTTTCTGAACTCCAAGTGCGGCGCACATCGTTACTTGGCGGCAAAGGAACATTTATTATTCTTGGGAGTGCAGCGTACATGACTTCTGAAACCAGCACACATAGCTTATTATTGATAACACATTTGTTTGACTTCTTGACCCAAAGTGCATCGCAGATACTAGCAAAATCGGCGCACAAAGGGGGATTTTCCGAGACTTATATTATTTTCTTCGTTTATCCCCACAGGAGCTTGATCCTTGATATAATTTCTTCGTTTCTTGCGTTCTTTCCACATTTTATCTACAAGTGAGTCTGCACATGATTTTATGCAATTAAGTATAAAAAGCTCACAAGAAATGATCAAATAATAACAAATAACGCTACTAGAAATATGTATAATTTGAGCGTTATCATGTTGTTTTGTCAAAGATTTTTGTTTTAAATCAGCCAAATAAATGTGTATATAACAGATTTGGTGAATCCTGCAAAAGGTGTAATCATCTGTCTATATAAAGATGACATGTTGACTTCTCGTACATACCAAGATGTAGTTTGTAAAATGTTTACGCATGATATGTAAAACGCGTTTAAGGAAGGATTTGGGATGGTTGTACTTTTGGTTTCCCGTGTTGAACAGTAAGGACCCGATGGTATGATTGAGATCATGAAGCTCGGGTAGCACTTAAATAAACCATCTTTGTAGTGTGTGGGAGTTAATGTGTGTAATAGTTGTGCCAAGTGTGAACTTAGTTAGGGAAGTTGCGGGATGCCTTCTATTTATAGTGAGGCATTAAAGTTTAGCGATAAACCATTTAAGGAGTGATCAATGGCTGTGGGGAGGCCACACATTGATCAACAAGCAAGCAATGAGGACACATGTGGCCATCTCCTTGGCTCGTACAACTTGATGTTGGTTGTGCGCCTCACTTTCAGGTGTCGGATGGTACATCCTTAACCGTTATTGATAGTTGGGGGACATCGGTCCCCTACATGAGTACTTATGGGTAGGGGAGAAGTTACCAGGCCCGGTGTGGCCTGGGTTTGTGAGCGGGCTACAATTAAATGAGTGCTGATAGGACTTTGTTTAAGGATTGATGCGAGCGTTTAATTAATGGGCTTGGTGTAGCAACCGACAATTTCAGATTAATATTTATCTATTTACTTAAATGTTTAATTTAATTATGTGAATATTTGACGTTACATGAAACTGTTAGATTTTTCCCGCATTTTGGCAAAAACGTCTTTGGATGCGTTTTGGCTTTTGAATAAATGTAGTCTACTCATGACTAGCGCGTAACGTCTTTACAAACATATTTTCATATGTCGCGTGTTTTTATTTTACGAGTTATGTGAAATACTTACTAGTGAATTTTTGCATGTGCATTTGCATGCATGTATATATATGTCCCCACTAAAAATAATAACTAAACATTTCATGCATGATTTAAAAATTTTAATTTCAAAAATAATTTCGCTCCCCCCCCCTTAGATGCTTGTTCGGTCGAGCCTCACAACAAACACACCCACATGGTTCAAATTTTATTATTGGCTCATGGTACATGGTCCTTGATGACATCAAATAACGTTACTTCTATAGCATCATTTATCCCATGTACATTACCCATTTTGTATAATAGGGGTGTGCATGAAACCGAAAAACCAAACCTAAATCGAAAAAACCGAAGAACCGAAACCTAAAAAACCGAAACCGATTGAAAAACTGATGGTTCGGTTTTTTGATTTTGAAAAAACCAAAGTTTTTGGTTCGGTTTGGTTCTAGCATAAAAAAAACCAATATAAACCGAACCGATCTTTATAAACATAGGAACAAAAATAAGTTATGACCGGAGCAAAGGGACGATGAATATGCTCCACTAGATTAACTATATCATGTCGAGTAACTACTCTTTGTTTCATATGCTTCTTTAACATGTCATTTAGGACACATAATAAGTTATCTTTTAGGAGTTTTTTGTGTTTATTAGGTTTTTATCGTATTTATTGTGTTGCTTTATAACACGTTAACAATTTTTTTAAGAATTTTATATGGTAATTTGTTTCTATTTATCATTGTTGTGTTTTTTGCTTTTCTTGTTTGGATTATTTCTGTAAAGCTTTGAAGGTGTTAGTTTATGGTATATTCCAAATCGACTTAGTAAAAGCAGAGCTCGATAAATCGTATAGAAACCGAAAAAACCAAAAAACCAAACCGAAAATAAACCGACAACCGAAAAACCAAACCGACACAAAAATCAAAACCGAATGGTTTCTATAAATCGAAAACCAAAATTTTTCGATTCGGTTTCGGTTTTATACAAAAACCGAACCATGCTCACCCCTATTGTATAATTATTGCAAGAATTGGTACTTAATCGTTTATATTTGAGAATTATAGTAATTATGGAGTACTTTGTGAAGATTAGCTAAAAGGCACGCATTCTGGAGCTTAAACGAAGAAATCTGAAGAATATTGTTCTGACTACTAATACACCGTATCCATCAAGGAAGATACAGCGTATCCGTGCCTGCACTTCATAAGAAACCACGAAGAACAAAGTCCTATACGCCGTATCCAGAAGACCTATATACGCCGTATCCAATATAAAGTAATAAAATATTCTAAAAGATATCAAACGTGGTCCCTACTTCAAGAAACTCTTGATATGTTGTATTTACCTCAATCGATACGCTGTATTGACCAAATTCCAGACAATATAAATAGAAGGCCTAAAAACGAGTTTTAGGTGTGCTTAATTATATTTTTGATACCCTAACCACAAAAGTTGATTTTCAGAAGAGCATAAGAGGTCAAGCATAGCTATTAATTCCATAGGAAACACTTTGTAATCTCTTATACTCTAATAATCGTTTGATTTTTGGTATCATTCGTTTAACTCGGTTAGTTTACCTTGGTTGAATTATTATTTTTGTATTGATTACAATGATTAAGGGCCAATACCCTTCGGTATTAGACATGATTATGAAGATTTAAATGTTTGGTTTGTTTATATCGACTGCTTAATTTATCGTTGATTTCTTGTTTATGTTTATCAATTTATACTTGTTTATGTGCTTTTATATGTGACCTATCATTCAACTAGATCTAGTGATACCGACCAAATTAGCTAGATGTCGGGATAGCTCTCCATATAGTGATTTTTATATATATATATATATATAGAACAATAGGATCACAATTAATGCCCTATCTTTACATTTGGTTTATGTGAACAAGTTGGACTAGCATGTGACTTGGGATCAATAAATAATGTACTAATTCCTTTGGTAAAGATTTGGACAGTGGACTACTAGAATATAAATTGCCATTAAGCAGTAAGTGGGTAAAGTCTCCATGAGCTAGGGTTTAATAAGATCACCATTATTAATCTCCTAAGATAGATTATAATCAGCATATAGGATGCTTTATGCAGATGCGTTTATTTGTGACAGAATTCTACATGTCTAGGTTTTAGGAAGAAGTACCGCCTAAATCTTGGAATGATATGCCGCCTCGAGATAAGCACTCATTGCACTAAATAAACAAACTAGCATTTTAATTGGATTAATCATGGTTAATATAGTTTTCTTATATTTGGCTAGACCGCTCTTCTATCTTTTGTTAATGTGCTTGCGTGTGTTATTGTGTCTTAAATTGATCTAAGTTACCACAAAACCCGTGTCAGTCTCTCAGACTGAAAACCCCGTATCCGTTAGAATTAGGATTAACATAGATTTAGCATAGGTTTAATATAGA
>BQNB010053627.1:19590-37205 GCA_026074375.1 Tanacetum coccineum
GTAGTTTTTAATCTTAAAGTTTAGTTTCCCTTTTATATGCTTTCCATTTTAGTAGATTTAGAAAACCAAACAAAACCAAAAAAAAACTTTTATGATATTCAAGCTCGATTTACAACTTGAACGTAGTTGAATTTCCATTCACTTCTCGCTGAGGAAACGACCCGGGAGGTTTTTGATAATTGCTTTGGTTAAAAGCGATCTTCTAGAACCCAACGGAAAATACTCACTATACTATTATTGGCCTATCCTTATTAGTACGTATCTATATATTATATATTTTATACGTGTTGATTTGGACGTGACCAGCACGCCTGCCCCTCTTAGATTGTTATGGATCAGGGGTAACGTTCCTACCTAAATGTGATTGGTTTGTTGTTTTGCATGTTAGCCTGTATGATAGCTCGTTTATTTCCATGCAGTGTTTTCTTTTATCACAGTAATGGTTGGATAAATTTTAATTCGTGTCTTAAACCTATGACTCTCACCAACTTTATGTTGACGTTTTTGAGCATCATTTTCAGGTAATCAGTTTGAGACTAATGATGCTAGGAGAAGTGGCTAGAGAGACCTTAGGATTGGCTTGTGGAGTTCTTCTTATTTTTTTTTATTTAGACTTATGTTCTGCTAGATGATTTAAGTCTGTGATTGATTTACTTTTATGTGGTTTATGCATTTGCGTGTATGACATTACTTAATAATGCAAGACTCCTTTATCTTGTGTTGGGTATTGTTATGACACATAGTGTCCTCTGTGATTGTTTTCTTTTCCTTTTAGTATCTCTATAGTAGACGCCATTGTGTTGTAATGATATCCATGAAGTTTCACCTCGTGCTTCCGCCTAGGCGGGGTGTGACATTAGAGCTTATTTAAGTGCTTAAAATTAAGCCCATAAACTGTCCCTTAGGCTGTTTACTTTACAGTTGTACCATACTAGCTTATTTGATTTTTAGGGCTTTCTTGCTTATCTTTTCTGCTTATTTTTTGTTAGCCCTGCCTATTAGGTCTAGTATACTACTTGTTTTAGCTTATTTTTCCTTATGCTTGCTTATTGTGTCTCAAAAAGCTCAATAGTTTAGCTCTTAAGTCACTTAGTAGAAAATAGAACTCTGTCCCTTTTGCAGCCTATTTCTAGCTTATTTTCTTAAGTCCTAACTGCTCATTTTTGTTCCATTGGCTTATTAGATATAGTTAGTTATCTGCATTTGCTTAATTTCCCCTTTTTCATTGCTTATTTTGTCTTAAAAATGCCAAACAGCTTAAGGATTATGTCCCTTAGTGTAAAGACCAAACCTGCTATTTTCTTAACTTTTAGCTTATTTGCTTTTTAATGTTTTTCCAGCCCATTTTATTTCTATCTCTAGTGCTTATTAGGTTAGGGTTAAGACCCTTGTAGCTTATTTAGTTCAAGTTTTAGTTTATTAAAGCTTATGTATTAAAACTGTTAAGATTTAAATGCCTTAAAGGCTTTTAGCCTAAACTGCTACTTTCCATGCCTTAATTCTAGCTTGTTTTTGAGTTTTTAGAAAAAGTGTTTTTTTTAAATCTGCTTATTTTGGTCTTAAGTTTAAGTTTTAAAAGAAAAAATTTAAAAAATATATTTTTAAAAAGAATAGGCCATGGGGGTCGAACCCATGACCTCCCCCATTTAAGCCAACACCTCACACACACCACACTCGTCCAACTGCCCTAGGGACTTTTTCAGTTAGTATTCCCCTCATTTTATTTTTATAGTCTTTTTAGCCCTTTAAGCTTTCAGCCGAATTTAGCTTATTTCCAGCTTATTTATAAGCTCCTTTTCCAAGTTTTTATTTTTCCTGTATTCCTTACTGTTCAAGCTATTTTTCTGTATTTTTCCAAATTTTTATAAATTTGTTTACTATTTTTAATTAATTTTTCTTTATAAATAAGTTTTTAATTCATAATAAATTAAATAAAATCAAAAAAAATATAAATCTTTTTTAGAAAAATTTCTTTTATCAATTAGGACCTAGGAAAAATAGATTTGCACCCGTAGTGTTAATATTTTAAAATTTCATTTTTTAAAGAACGGAATCGAATCCCGTTCTCGTTTTCTTCGCATTTTTAGCTTTAAACACCTTCGTTTTTGGTCTAGTTTTCTTTGTTCTTACTTTTTAGTCACTTAGAGGTTATTAAAAGTTAAAAAATCAATTTAGGATTAAATTTCGATAATTTATGTTTTTAAGTCACGTTCGTTTTTAATTCCCGTTCTCGTTTTCGTGTTTTAGCTTTAAGTGCCTTTATAATTATGTTCCCTTAGACTTAGGATTTCCTTTTATGCCTTATTTATGTTTCCCGTAGTTTTTAAGTTTTCCCGTTGCCTTTTATGATTTTCCCGTAGATTTAGAAAACCGAATCAAATCTTTGATTATTCAAGCATCCAATTGTCAAACCAATAACGTAACCGTCAATTTCATGCCTCGTTGGGGAGAAACGACCCGGGTCCGGTTTTAAACTTTGTGGATAACGAAGTGAGAGACCGATACTTCCGGTTACTATACTACTACTATTGATATTATCCTATTTATTATGTATTTATATATTTATTTATATTTATATGTATTAAAAGGAACTTGTCAGTGTTAGTAATGACGTCTTGGTAAGCATTGAAGGGGTTGAAGAATGAAAAAGAAATGTATGGATAAAGGGTGAAAACAAAGCAGCCCTCCTTACACCTTAGGCAGAAACCGGGTCAATACATAATCTATCAAAATCACAAAGATGATTGTTGATATTGAAGACGACATCATGGACCCAGTGATGCAATGCACAACCCTTCCCAGCCATTCGGGTTTCTCTCAAAAGAAACTTGTCTCATTTGTCACGGAGATACACACGTTATCTATTGACATCTCACTCCGAGATTGTTGATATTGAATAGGTGGCAGTCTGCTCCAGCCTCCGATTACTAAAACCAAAAGTGCACAAATCGAGTCTAGAGCCAAGAAGAGATCAAATTATAAATCTCATTAGGACACAATGTCAAAATACACTTGTTGAACACCATAAAGTTCACAAGTTGTAACAAAGAGTCCTACGCATTATCCTTGAGATCTTGCCAGAACATCCGAGTGATACTTAAGTATTCACAGTGAAGATGGAAATCCTGCTTGAGCCAACATCAAACAAGCTCTTGGTAGGTGACTTGCAAGATTCTATATGAATCAAGCTTGTGATAACTGGATATCAATTTTGGTCCAGTAAATGAATTGACGACTTAATCAGAAAGATAGTAACTATCTGATTCACTCTTACCGTGTTGTCTGCTTTGAGACGTTCCGGTAATGAGAACTAGCAAGCATGGTGAATCTAATACATCTGTGTTAGAAGATCCTACGCTTTGAGCTGGAAACCCTGTCAAGGAGATTCTTTGAATCTACCTGATCACAGGTATAATATTTATACTATAAAATGGGAAACCGGAGGTTAATGCAACCAAACTCAAGATGAATGACAAAGCCATATTCATCTTTTATTGCTAACTGTCTTATTTCAGGATTAGACGACGGTGTTGCAGCCTCATTCCAGCGAAGTCAGATTCATAAACCGCATGCTCATACTCAAGTCTTCAAAGTCAATCATTCAACGTCATGATAGTTGATTCTAAACTTCCCAATGATCAAAGAGCCTCAAAGTCAAATAAAGAATCATCTATTGGGGAAGATTGTTAGACTTATGATCAAATATGTCAAACAAGAATGTAGCAAGTATGAGCATGTTGGTCAAGAGCACAAGATGATCGAGAATGTCAAATCAAGATGATTCAAGTCAAGGAGATGATGCAAGATAAAGATCTCAAGAATTCAAAGTCAAAAGATAAAGGCTCAAGATCAAGATCATAGAAGCATGAAGGAACAAAGCCATTACAAACAAGCAAAGACTAAGACCAAGATAAACAAGGCAAATCATAAACGTCAAAAGTCATATCTTCAACATCGGGGGAGACAAAGATAAAACAAGGCAACCTCCTAAAAGAATGTTATGAGTCGTACAAGAATGTCAACATAGAAGATCAAGTCCTACACATAAAGAAGACCTCAACAACGAAGGAGTTTGAAGAAAAAGACCTCAACATTGGGGAAGATTGTTAGCCTTAATTTTATATAAATAGTCTTGTTAAGTAATAGGCTAGTCGGGTTAAAAGGGCTTGGATTGTAATCTAATACTGTCCATGTTTCAGGCTCAAAGCCCAAGATAAGCCAAGCCCGGCCCAAGTTAGAAAGCCCATATGCCACTTATGGCTCAAAGGTATAAATAGAACCCTCTCCACACATGGAGAGGGTGTTGGTTACATTTGCTTCATTTTGTTGTATGTATAACTCACCAAAACTCTCTCTTCTAATCTAATATTTTACCATTTCATTTCCTATCTTTCTTCTTCTTATTTTTGGCTTATTATAGCTTATTGGGTTTGCTTATTGTGTTGTGATATGGATTAAGCTTTGGGATAACAGTAAAGAGCAGCAAGTCTCCTCATGAGGCAAGGAGCAGCAAGTCTCTTTAGGAAACAAAGAGTAATACCTATGCAAGAGATAGATTATTGTCCCCATCGGAAGTAGTACACTGACGACTGACGTACGATGTACGAATGACACAGACGTCTGATCCGCAGCCAGTACTTGGAGCATGGAGACAACTTTGACCCCGAAGACATAGTCTGATACATGTCAGCAACTGACGTGCTGCCTCTAGAAGACAACTTATCTTCCACAATGCTTGTGTCTTGGAGCTAAGCCCAGGTAATATATAATGATTTGTTCACACACATAAACAAGGCAGGTTACACACATATACTTCTCTTTACTCTCTCTCTAGCTTCTCTTACTAAAACCTATACCAAGCATATACTTATCCTTACGTCGGAGCTTGGTCTCGAATTCAAAACCTGGGGCGAGCTAACAGTGTTCTGTCTTATTTCAGCCTAAGAGATGAAAGAGCAGCTACAAGACCTCCTAAGGATCAAGGCTGAAGAGCATCTACAAAAATTTGCTCGAACAGTAGATAATCACATAATGACATAAACCTTGGTGGGATGCACAATTGCACAGCCTCGAGCATACCTAGTATAATTACAAAATACTTAAGAGGACTAAAAAACTGCTCCTGTATTTTGACCCACACATAAAAGTTGCACTTTTTAACTTGAACCTGTTTCACCAAATTCACCTGACCTGCCTATTTTGCTGCCTCTAGGTCTTATGTATGAATTTAGTTAATCTCTATCGACTTCTTAAAGATCCTATATGGATGTCAGAAGACATAGAGTTCCTAGGACCCTCTATGGGCATTTTGTATGGACCACACGGACAAGCTGAGCCAAATGAGCCAGTTACTATCACTTTTTATATTCGATGTACACATGGACATGTGTTTATATTTATTTTTGTCCTTTGTAAGTTCCTGTTCATGTTCACAGTGTACGTAGTTCTGGAGCCCTTTCCTTGGAACAAATTACTAATGTTATTTATTTTTTCATAGGGCTCTTTCTTTGGATGGAACGGATCAACATTCTAGACTTCTAGTCTATTTCTCCGGTCTTATAAATTGAATGAACCTTACTCCACTATCTTGGTATGAACAATGGATATTATTCGTGTTTCTAATGTGAAAGCATCGAGAGTGTAGGTAGTATCTCAAAACCTTAACTTGTGGTTTTCATCTTTATGGTATTGTAGAGGGACGTTTGTCATTAATGACACAAAATTGTGTAATGTTGTGTGACTTTAGGCTGCCCACTATGATCATGGGTCGCGACCTGTACTTTTTAGTGCCACATCAGTTTTCTCTCTCCGACGATCTACATGCGACATTTTGCCACTACAAGGAAACCTACATTTTTTTCCAGAGTTTTTAACAACCAAATTAAATTTCATTAATAATAAAAACATTACATAATAAATTAAAACACAATACATAATTATTCAGATAACATAAAAACATGACAATAAAAATTAAAACATAATTATTCAGATAACTTAAACTAATAATCTAAGTTATATCGCACCTTGATTTCCAGTTTCATCTCGAGAAACTTATGTTGTTGTATTGGGGGGCAAAGACGAGCTAATTTTTGAATTATAGAATATGATGTTTTTGTCCCGTTTATCTCTTTTGGCTAATTCAAGCATTCGACGCTAAATTTCAAGTTTCTCTCTTTTCAACTGTGCAGCTTATTGAACCTCGGCCTCCCGGATACTCAACTCCCGATTCTTCAAGTCTATATAGGACTGTTTTTCCTCGGACCTCATTCCCCATTTTTTTTTGAATAAAACACACCCCCACCCCACTCTACAATGTTTAAGACACTTGTCGCCGCTACCAATCAACAAATGAAGAGATCTGCTCGAGAGGAACCGGCTGATTTCTTCTTAGCCTTTGATCGGTCACGACCCATTGGTTGTAGTTCTTCAGTCTCTTCATCAGCCTCATCGTTCAAATCAATACCACCAGATGCTGACCCCGACGAGGTCTTAGAAGTCTTGATTTTTTCCCCTCTGAGTATTATAAAAATTAGGCATCTCAATGTCTATCCAACCTTGGTGATCTTTCAAAACATTATAACAATGCTCCAACGTAAAGTCTTGCTTGTAAATCATCTTGTATTCCGCACACGCTTTATGGTACACATCGAGGTCATTTGTACCACTTTCGTGATTCGCTTCAACATTATGGATGATGGCGCAAAAAGCATCAATTCTAGGGCGAACCCTATTTTCCATTTGCTAACGATCTAGTTATAACCTCTTGTTGAACTAGTATCCTTTTCAAAGTACGTAAGAACCGCATCCCAAAACCCGCTATTCTTCATACTCTTTCCTACAATATTATTTTCAGACACATCGCGCCAAGCTTGCACAGCGCGGTCTCTTCCGCCACTGTCCAATCTTTTGGCGGCTCCTTGGGAGCATCCTTCTTGGCCCTTGCTGCACGTCTCGAGGGCTTCTTATGTTTGACGGGTGACACCTCTTCGACAGGAGAGTCGTCTTCTACGTCGTCGTTAACTGGAGCCGAACCATGAGCCGAACCGTGCGCTGAACAGTGACTCGAACCATAACCCATTGAATAATCTTGGCTATAGTTATAGTCTTGACTAAATATGTTCTGCTCAAAATCCATATCAAGATTGATACGATTAACCGGAAAATAAGGATGATTTGGATGGGAAGACGTCGATGATTCCATAGTAGGACGATACAACCCGGTTGGTGATTGGGAAAAAAGCATTTTGGTTGTTATACGGAGGATTAAATTGACGATTTTGATAAAAAGATATTATTCTGTGGTGGGTGTGGTAATTGTGAAGTGTATTCAAAACTAGGTGATCGAAAGCGGACGGGTGGTGAAACACCGGATAATTGAAAATTCGGATCCGATGTTAAATGCGAAACACTTTGTTGAAGTCGGGAATTTGGAGTCTTTGTTTCGGAAGTTCTCTTCTTGTTAAACATGGTGAGTTTTTGAATTGGGAGAAATATTTTGAATTATTGTTTGAATGTGTGATGAAAATAGTTAAATGAGTGGGTATTTATAGTGTAAAAGTATTAAAATTTTAAAAGTTAAAAAGTTTTTTTTATATATTAAAACAAATGTGGCAGATTTTTGGTTGCTTTTTCTCCACACGACAACGGTCGAGTACACAAATTTTTTCTTCAAAAATCGCTGGCGATCGATCGACCCACTATGGTGGCGACCGACGTTCGGTCGACCGACCATAGTGAGCAGCCTTATAGTTGCATATGCTTTACATCAATGAACCCTATTCAACAAATTTTATGCTCATATGCCCCCTACACATAAACTGCTACAAACACGGCCATTGTATGTTTTTTTGCATTACACGGAAGATAAAAAGTTGATCTAGAGTGATTCCTTTGTTACATATATATTCCCGTGGGAACATCTTTTCTTTTCTACGGAGAGCCAAATGTAACTGTGGCACCAAGGTTGGCGCAGATACGCACTATTTTTGAATGTCATAATTGGGAGATGGGCACAACAGAGAAACTCAAATTGTTTTTACCAGTATACAAATGGGTGGTTTCTTATATGCAAGAGTAAAAGTATTGTAAATGAAGATACGTCCTTTTGGAAGATACATACGTGGAGATAAGTCCCTTGCGTGTATAGTGAAAAGTTTGTTTACACGTAAATCAATGTCCACTTGTGAAAAGGTAAAATTGATTTGTAATGGAGCTGTTTGTTATACATCCTATCAGAGACAGTTTTTGCACTATAACATTTCTATAATGTTTTTACGAGTAAATACAAATGGGTGGTTTCTTATATGCAAGAGTAAAAGTATTGTAAATGAAGATAAGTCCTTTTGGAAGATACATACGTGGAGATAAGTCCCTTGCGTGTATAGTGAAAAGTTTGTTTACGCGTAAACCAATGATGTCCTCTTGTGAAATGGTAAAACTGATTTCTAATGGAGCTGTTTGTTATACACTATAACACACGACCAAAACACACTATCTTGTAATAGTTCTTATAACACAACCACTTCATTCATTTTACAATCAAAACAGAGAAAGAAAATCAAATAACACAAGTTATAGCCACGTGTAGCGCCTATCACGTTTCTAGGGCACAACGGTGGTGCAGTATATAGATAATTTATAAAATTTATATTAGAAAAATATTTATTTGGGTCGACCTGATACCCGATCCTATTTAGTATCCGGGTTACTCGGGTTGTCCCGAATAATTTTTTACCCGCATAATCAAACCCGAATAGGCTTAATCGGGGGCGGGTTGGGTTTTTTTTGACACGCCTATTATTTCCTCCATAAAAAATTGCAATAATAAACATAATGATAGATTTCAAAAAATTATAAAATTCTGTCAACCAAACATGCGTAGGCATTTTAAATTCCGGAATTTGAAATTCTCAAGAATTTAGATTTCTTAGAATTTAAAATTCTGGAATTTCAAAAGAATGAACCAAACGGCACCTTTGCGTAAAGATGTAGAAAACCTCAGGGGGTGGCCTTGTTTGTCATTAAGGAAAAACTGTCAGTATAATGAATAGTAATGGATATGATTACTCAAAAACTGATGTTTGGCTGTCTAATACAGTATGAATTTGGGTATCATTGAACAAAAGTGTTGAGAATGCCGCAAAATCTATCGTTCTCCAAACAGGTAGGAAAGAAAAAATGTCAAACCACATCTTAAACTCTTTAGGTGTTTGTTTTTTAACAAATTATCCCTTCGAGTGAAGGATCTGAACCCGAACACAAATCCACAAGTGCCAAATTAGGAAGTACATATATCAAGCGTTGAAAATTAGCACAAGCTTACAAGATACTCGGCAGTTTGAAAACCCCAAACCATTTGTGGCTTGATGTAATCCAAGGTTTTTCATTTTAAAATTGGAAGACAAAAGTTTCCAAAGCTAAGGAAAACCCATTTTGTGGCTTCATTTCCAGATCTTGCCTAATAACAAAACATCTTTTAATGGAAATGAGATCTATAATTCCCAGCACAATTAACCTAAACATATGGTTAAGCAATACCACTTGACACCGGACCTTAGATAATATTAAATGTGTAAGACTGCTTATAGTCTTAAACACCAGCTTGAAAACTTTTAATTGCATTAAAATCATACTAACAAATCCGAAACTTAGCAAACAAATGAACAACGTTTCCTTATACTCCTGGTAAGAAAAGTTATCACAACATGATCAAGCCATTACTTACTTATTGGCTGTCATGTTTTAAATTTTTCCGCAAATAATAGCATTACAAGCCTACTTAGCCATGGTGCGGCAAAAGCGTTTATGTGTATAATTCAACTAGAATATGACATTCCTGACTGAAATCAAATTACCCTCTCCATGGTAAGACATAGCAAATAATCATGTCAAATGTATATAAATCAGTTGGAGCAAAATACATTGTAGATATAACCAGCAAACATTAATAAGTATTAAACTAGAAACATATGAAAAGATAATAACCGCTGCACAATCTATTGTTTACCAGTCTTGTTGAAATATAAGAAAAAGAAAAAAGACAAAACGGATCTGAAAAAGCGAACCCTCAAACACGAGCAGCAGCGACAACAGGAGCAGCCGAAACGGCAGCATTAGCAGCGGCACCACTAAGGAAAGACAAAAAGCCAGTAGAAGCAGCAGGGTCTTGTTCATCAAGGAACAAATCTTCAGGAGTCCTAAAAGCACCATGAGCCGAAACAACAGCAGCACCAATCATCAAAGCCGATATCAAAACAGATCCAACACTAGTCAAAAAGATGACAACAATACTGGAAACAATCAACAGTCCCAAAGTCTCCCTCTCAGAAAAAGTCCTCCCAAATATAACCAAAGGCGGATCAGAGGGCCTAAACAAGTACAAAAACAACCAAGCAGCCAATAAACCAAGAAGGGTTATTAAAGAGAAGGGATTAGTCAAAAGTGAAAACCCTAAAACCAAGGCGATTATTGTGATGTAATTGACTCTAAAATAGGAGTAGTTTTTGCGGATACGAGAAGCGGCATCAGTGATTGAGTCGGGTTTTGAGAATGCGGATCGGTCGATTAGTTCGGACCATGGACGGCGAGTTGAAAGACCAGATCTGACTGTTTCGTTGATGTTGTTAAGGAATGCACGAAAAGCCGGGGTTGCTACTGGGGCTTGGGATTCAGTTGATTGGTTTGTGATTGGAAGGATTGCTGGTGAAGATGACGTCATGCTTCTTCTTTTCTTTTCTTTCTTTCTTGCTATGGAGATTGGTTTTTTGCTTGTGGACGAAGGGTTATTAGTATAGGAGGATGTGTTTGGTTTAAAACGCGTCAGTCGGTGGATCTCATGTTAAGTATTAGATGCTGCAGCTTCGGTTGTACGTTACCCTTAAACTATTGTAATTTTTGTAAACGTTGGGAAATTTCCTCCAACTAGGTCCATCTACCAAAAAGGCCTGGTTCAAAAGCCTTTTCTATACGTTTTTACTTTTTATTGACCCTCCATTCTTGAGTTTGGTGTTCTCGAGTTTTTTTTCGAGTCAATGTTTTAAAATCTGGTTTTCAGTTGATTTGGATCAGTAGTTGCTTCATTGGGTTATCGGTTTAATTGGTTAATCATTTAATCGTCGGATCAACCGATTTTATACACATGTATATTTTTTTATATATTTATTATATGTAGTTTTGTATGATCACATAGTTTATTTTACGTATAATTGAATCGATGAAAGATTTTGAGTCTTTTCTTATTAGCTTTAGTTTTTTTGGTTATATATCTACAAAACTATAGTAAAGATTTGCAAAAACAATTAATACCTTATGAATTCAAGTTGTTATATAGACTATAATAAGACAATATTAGTTGATTTTTTTAATTGGTTTTAACTTTTATAACTAACATTAGTAATCACCGCTTCATTTTATCAATTAAATTAAGATGGGTTTAAACCAGGTTAACAAAAAACCGGCGCTTCAAACTAATTCTCAAATAAGCAAAAGCCCGGTCATATCCGACCCGATCTCCGAGCCGGTTCAACCGGTCAGGTCAACCCGGGTTTTAAAACATTAGTTTGAAGGGAAAAAGTGAAGAGTAAATAAATAAAAGTCCAAGTGTTTTATAGAAAAAATTGGACGAGAGGAGAAACGTAGACCATGTCAAATTTGAGAAGTAAGTTATGTCTATTGTAAAATATTATGGGCTTATGTCTATTCATCCTAATCTTGATTAACAAGTTAGATTTTTCCTATGCCTTATAAATACCTCCTATCGTAACATGATGGATACATCTTATAATAAGAATTCTCTCTTCTTCTTTCATTCTTATATTCTTGTTCTTTACATTTACAACACGTTATTAGCACGAAACTTGCTCCAACAAGGTAAAAAAATCGGCTACGTATATAAACAATGTATCCGGCTACATGCAGGATAACATTTATTGCTTTTTGTTTTCATTACTTATCATTGTATGCGGTTTCAATATAGAGGTATGATATATAGGCCTACATAATAGACCTACAAATAGGCTTAATCCATTCACAATTTGACAAGTGTCAAACACACATTCTCTCTTCTCATATTAACCAATCAAATTTTCAATTCAACCAATCATATTTGTAGGTCTATTTTTAGGCACACTACTTAGGTCTACAAATCATCTTTCTTCAATATAAAGGCACAAAGTTTGTTTCAATAAAAAAAAAGCAGGAAACGTTATTTTTAATTATCATCATTATAAAACCATACAAAACCCAAGATTGCCCGGGTAAAAGTAATTATTACAACCCGCCTGGCCCGACCCGTACCTGACCCGCGGCATTTATTAGAACTCAACCCGAGCGGTATTTACCCTGATACGTGTTTTCTCCTCCTTTTTCCTTCTTACACTTGTCTCTCTCATAAAACCACTCCTCATCAAAACCACCTCCTCAAGATATTGATAGCATCAAAACAACCTCTTATAAAATCCGCCACATCAGAAGTGGTCCAACCGTATATATTCCAGACAAGAGACAGGTTGTTTGTGACTTTAAACGGACGGTTTTCATAGAATAAAGATGTTCATCATCACCTTATGCCGGACGACAAAAAAGGCAGTAGATATTGATCAATTTCAAGATCCATAACATCAATTGTAAGAACCCAGGCCTTCAAATTGCATGTAGTTTTTTTTAAATATTAGTTACTTGAAATCAGGGTGTTCAAATTAGGGTTTAATTAAGGCTTATGTTTATGCTTATGGATAAGAAGTGATATGCTAGGGGTGTTTGTGTTAAATTTACTTATCAACTTGGGTGTTTGTGTCACAGCTGAATAATTTATAAACTTGAATCCTAAAAGAAGTTGAAGAAAAAAAAGTAAAACCAAGCAGCCAGTCAAGGGTTTTTCCTTACACAACTTTTATTTAAAAATTTTGTTATGGGTTCAAGCTGGACATGTGTTTGGAAATACTTTTAGAGTCAGCTCAGCGTTCTAATATATTAGTTTAGAAGAGTTTGTGATTGCTTTGTGAGTGAAAGGATTTGGTAAAAACAATTATGCAAAT
This sequence comes from Tanacetum coccineum, assembly GCA_026074375.1. Taxonomy (NCBI): domain Eukaryota; kingdom Viridiplantae; phylum Streptophyta; class Magnoliopsida; order Asterales; family Asteraceae; genus Tanacetum; species Tanacetum coccineum. The sequence continues at coordinate 32,625 of BQNB010053627.1, forward strand.
TTTTTCATGGCAGTTAATCGGTTAGGAGAGATTGTTATTGCTTTTGTTTTCATGAAATTTTTTCATGGCAGTTAATCGGTTAGGAGAGTTTTTATTGCTTTTGTTTTCGTGATATTACGGTTAAACTAAAGTGTTGTAGAGAATTTTTCAGATGTTTTTGGTATACAGTTTATAGTGTAGAAGTTAATGTACTCCTATAAATAGTGTTGGGATTTGCTTATTTTGGAAATTTCTAGACTAGACTATTTTTGAATTGTTAGGATGATTGCGAAAGTAAACACTATCAAGTTTGGAGCTGTAATGAGGTTTTAGAATCTGGGTCAGTCGATGACATCAAATGCTTATTCAAACCACTCAGTTCATAAAATCTTGAAAATTGTTATTCAAAGCAACTTATTTTTAAAAATTTATTTAAAGTTTTTGGAAAGGATTGTTTGACGGTCATTGCCAAATGAATCTTGGGTGTAGACAATAAGTTAGTTTCTATCCACAAATTAATAAATAAGTTTATAAAAATGTTTATTATCGTTGATGTAATTGTGTTGGCACTATTTACTATCCAAAACGTCTAAAATACTGTTTTGTTGTACTTTTCCATGAAGATTTAGACTTTTTACGAAAGTTTTGGAAATATTCTGATGCAAGGGATGTGTAACACGCTGATGCACAACCTGCTGATGAGACTTGCTATAAGGACTGCCCAACTTAAATGACCTCAGAGGGATGTGAATACAAAATATGATAGTCTGTTGCCCTCTTGTGATGGCCACACCAATGGCTCTACAGCAGATGGATTTAACAAAGCTTCACACCCATTGTTCTTATGCTTTGATGCAACCAAATATGGAATTCTCCTGCATTTATTTACAAAAAGATGTTGGAAATTGACACACAAAAAAAGAAGGTCAGCCGTGTTGTACTTATGGCGAACTCAAACAAGACTGTTTAGTTACTCCTTTGTTGGCCCGTGATACAAAAAATGGAGGCTGTGAGATCAGCCAAAATTAGTCAGGTAGTCAAAAAGCATACTCATTTCATGTTTGTTACTACTACATTTTCAAATGATTTAACTATAATTATCGAGAACTAGCGTAATAGTATCTCATAAAAAAACTGATGTTACAGATTGAATCAATTAATGATACATCAAATTACCTGTTCGTTGCATACTGATGGTGTTTCCTCGACTCACCACCCAAACCACAGTCCTGTCCTTTAGGTGGGGACGTTGGCCTCAGAAGCTTGCCTCTTGAAGGTGACATGGGTTCAGAATTTAAGTAGTATTAGGTTTTCTCTAAAAAGTGTTTGTTTACAATTATTGTGGTCATTTAATGGTACTTATTCTTTTCTCTTTGTTAGGCGCAAATAGAGTGTCTTACTATTCTGTTAGGAATAAGAGAAAGCGGCGTGAAAGAAGAAAGGTTACTGGCAATTATGTTTCACCTCATGGCATAGAGATCGGGGATGTAGGATCTGGCGGTGCACGAACTGAAGGTGAATAGATGTTTCTGAAGTTTGTTTTCCTCTGATGTGTTTTGCTTCTAACTGTGTTGTTTTTGTGTTCTGAACTTGGTTCTAATATGTGTTCTTTTCTTTTCTACGGCTGCTATTTATAGGTGTAGCTTCATAGTATATTGATATAGGCGATTGTGAGTGGTCGTGTGAGCACTGCAATGCCAAATTTTGGTATGAGGAGCGGTTGAAGGGATATTCTAAAAATCAAAGACCCAAGTACCACAAATGTTATGGAGGAAGAAAGGTCTTCTTGAATCAGGACAACGATCTGCCTGACTTTATTAAACAACTGTTCAGAGAACCAACATTTTTTGGAAAATGTGTGAGCTTATAATTAGACGTTATCTATGCCTTCTTTCGATTCGAATGTAGATGAATCAATAAACAAGGGAGGCAAGTCCAATACTCCATAGCAGCAGCATAGGCCACACTCAACAAGAATAAAATGAATAAATTGCTTATATTACTGTCGCAAGTTATAACTCTTTAGCCTATTACTCTATATATTTTGTACTGCTATTTTGCTTCAGAAAAGAGGATGAGTTTAGATTTTGGCTAACTATAGAGAACCTATGTGAAAAGGGGTTTTCCTTTGTCATTCTAAATCTTTTTAGTCTTAGGTTGTTGTGCATGAGTGTAATAGATGTTTACTGGGATCATCGTCTCATAAACATGGCTTCTCTACTGAAGGTTTTTCTCATCCATAGATATACTACATTTATTTGCTTTGTGTATGTGTTCTGTTATCTGCTATATCTTGGTATTTGATCAATTTAGGACTTTAAAGAGCTATGCCAAAACTTATAGGTAAGAGCAGTAAGCTCTATTGGTTATAAGTATATGATAAGATTTTGCAATATTTATAACAAATAGATAATGGTTTCTTAAGTTAAACATGGTATTACCTTTAATGTTTCTGATAATGTCCCTTTGTAGTGAGTATGCAGTTTGATACGAGTGTATATCTGGTCCATTACTCGGGTTAACATTACCGATGGTCTTAGTGATAAAATTATCAAAATTAATTTTGAGGGTTCAATATAATATCTTAAGGTGGTTCTATATACATTTCAACATTATGAAACTACCAGGGAAGGGAGAAGACTTCGAGTTTTCCATTGAGGTTGTTGCCTCAGTGAAAAATATCTCAAATCAAATGACACACCAATTGAAAAAAAGATCTCATCCAACCAATATACACGATAGTTCAAGTTGCAAATTAACCAAAAATACAATAATTTTAACTGAACTTGCAATACAACGAAAAAGAGATAATGCGATCACTCCCTGATTCACATTTAATCTTAAATCAACGTATTAGTACTATTAGACATCACTTATGTTTATCTTTACAACACATACAACATTTGATTAATAATCAAACTAACATCCAATACACGACACAAATTATTACTAGCCTAGTTCTGAATCAACAACAGCAAACTAGAGTCGGTTTTGCCAGCAAACTAGAGTCGTTATTTTTCTCAAATTATTTAGGAAAGTAATTTAGAGATATGGAAATCTGAACGGGGTGTCGAACCACAGATAAAACTTTTTCAGTATACAAAATCTGAATAGGCCTAATTTTTTTTTAGTATTTACTAAGTTAGTTATTTGATTCCACGGTACTTATAAAGAAGGTAGTCCCTGACAGCCTCAAATAATAATTAGCGATTTGATTCCACAGTATATACCCTGAAGGTAGTCCCTGCCAGCCTCGAATCGACGCATCTATAGGGCAGAACCCCACATATTCCCACCTTGAAGGAAAACCCCCACGGATAGACTCGAACCTGAGACCTCTCGCATGTGGTAACAACCTCCCAAAGGACACCCTTGGTGGTCAACTGAGCTATTGGTTGGCATTGTGTATGAGTTAGCTAGAGTAACATTGGTCTTTCTTGTGGATTACCAAATTAGGAAACTGGATGTCCTTTCTTTATTTTGGTATGCTTTGTTACTCTTTCTTGAGTCATGTCATGTGTTTTTTGTTATATTTGAAATCCCAAGCATTTCTCTTTGGTACTTACAGTTATTTTTAGTTTTTTACAATTACTCAAGCCTCACAAAATCTGCTAATACCTTATCTTGCTTAAAATTATATTTACACATTACAACTTTTCTTTTATAGGAAGTGGATCTTTTTTAGCAGGTTTAAGGGGCTAGATTCCTGTTTGTTATACACCTTATCACGTCAGTTTCTGCACTATAACATTTCTATAACACACGACCAAAACACACTATCTTGTAATAATTCTTATAACACACAACCAAAAAATACAATCACTTCATTCATTTTACAATCAAAACAAAGAAAGAAAATCAAATAACACAAGTTATAGCCATGCGTAGCGCCTATTACGTTTCTATGGCACAACGGTGGTGTAGTTGGCATCGTTATAAGAACTAAATTTCGCCTATAATGGTGGCCTATAAGATGCCTCAACGTGGTCTCTAATGCATACTTTAGTTTTATACACACGAAGATACATAAGTGAATGCTTAATCATAACCTTCATGATGAAAGAATGTGTAAAGATGTAGAAAACCTCAGGGTGGCCTTGTTTGTCATTAAGGAAAAACTGCCAGTATAATGAATATTAATGGATATGATTACTCAAAAACTGATGTTTGGCTGTCTAATATGAATTTGGGTATCATTAAACAAAAGTATTGAGAATGCCGCAAAATCTATGGTTCTCCAAATAGTTAGGAAAGAAAAAATGTCAAACCACATCTTAGAACTCTTTAGGTGTTTGTTTTTTTAATAATTATCCCTTCGAGTGAAGGATTTGAACCCGAATATAAATCCACAAGTGCCAAATTAGGAAGTACATATATCAAGCGTTGTAAATTAGCACGAGCTTACAAGATACTCAGCAGTTTGAAAACCCCAAACCATTTGTGGCTTAACCATTTGTAATCGAAGGCTTTTCATTTTGAAATTGGTAGATAAAAGTTTTCAAAGCTGATCCGGGTTGGTGTAGTCAAATTTATATACGTATAGTATAAATCCCGTAAGAATTTCGTTCCAAAATACTCCTCAAACAAGAGAAATACAAGGTA
>BQNB010053628.1:0-20834 GCA_026074375.1 Tanacetum coccineum
TTGTTTTAGTAAGAAAAAAAAAGATTTTGCAAGTTAGATAAAAAAATAATTAATTTAATTTTTACGCTACTTTTTGCTCACTTTGTGAATGCTAAGTTAGACATTAAAAGTTGAATACCATAATTAATCAATTGAAAAACAACCTATGTTTATCTTTAAAGAATCTTGAACTCTTGAATAGAAGTATAGAACTTGTCGAAGTCTTCGTCAACCCATACGCGTTAGATTTTGAGGGATTTTAATTGTGACACGGTTTGGGAAGTGAGTTGATAAAATATGCTAGATGTTTACAAATACAATTAGAAACATTAACTAATACTAGTATTTTTCGACATTTCGTGGACTGGTTGAAACTTATCTATAAAACTCATTTTATTAAAAATGAAATTTTTGCGACAAGATTGTAGTTTTCTAAACGAATTATTGATCCAGCTTAGAGCATCTCCAATGAGTAAACCACCAATAGCTTTTTACTATTCTAATACGTCTTTTGAGAAGTCGATTTAGGTAGCATTTTCTTCAGAATTTAATTACGAATCCACGACCGGTTGACGGCATAAGCTAACTCCAAACGATTTGAGAACTACTACCTATAAGTAAAACAGTGAGCCATCTGTTACTTTAAAACCTGACGGCTTGTTTGAGGACGTGAAGGCGCACCACTACGGATAACGAGGTTGTTTACGTATTATTTTCTTTGAAACATGATTGGTGGCCTGGAGTTTTATTAGTATTTGATTTTGTTTCCATATATTCTTTTGTCATTGTGTGGGAAAGATATATATTCCAATTTTATATGTTTACTAGGGTATAAATAAAGGTTGTCATCTACAAACAAAGGGACAATTGTTTTTTTGAAGTACTCAAACTTTTATAAAAAGAACAGAAGATTCAATCTCTGTTTCGAACCACTCTCGTTGATATATTCCTTCCTAATATTGTGTGTTGATCTCTGTTGTTCTTTTAGTTGCATCATATTGGTATCAGAGCTAGGTTGCTTTGAATCGTACTGATGGCAGAAGAACAACCCCGTGGTCGTCGAGGGCGTCGAGGTAGATATGTGCGTAGGCAACCTCGTCATGGTGTTGATGCCAACAAGGAAGAACCACGACCAAACCACAGGAACCAGCAAGATCTCGAGATTACAGCTCAGGGAAGACGAATCCGAGAATTGGAACGTCTGTTAGCACATGCCAGATTGGATGATTTCCGTGATGTTAATCACGCCGAAGAAGAAAGTGAGGGATCAGACACTGACTCAACCGATAGTTATAATGAAGAAGATGAGAACCTATTGGGGTGTTAACCAACTGGATAGAGATCGCCGTTACAGGCCAGGTCGTTACCGTTCTTCTCCAAACCTTAGTGTGAAAGTCGACATCCCTAACTTTGAAGGTAAACCTCATCCTGATGATTTCATTGATTAGCTATATACCGTTGAACGGGTGTTTGATATTAAAACCTAAGTGATGAACAAAAGGTCAAGCTAGTAGCAATTAAGCTAAAAAAAAGAATGCATCTATCTGGTGGGAGCATATCATAAAGCAACGTAGTAGGGACGGAAAGTACAAGATTGTGAGTTGGGGTAAAATGAAAAAGAAGTTAATGGCCAAGTTTTTGCCCGTGCACTTACAACATTCCCCATGAAGTGCAGTCGGTACTCGAGGAGTTTAAGGATGTAGTTTCCGAAGAGTTTCCTCCTGGACTACCACCTATGAGGGATATACAACATTGTATCGACTTTGTACCCGGAGCTGTCATACCTCACAAAGCTGCTTATCGAATGAATCCCAAAGAACATGAAGAGTTGCAACGACAAGTGCAAGATCTGTTGGAGAAAGGATCCATTCGAGAGAGCTTGAGTTCATGTGCGGTACTGGCACTACTAGTTCCCAAGAAAGAGGGTTCATGGCTGATGTGTATTCCGCGGTTTGATGATCTTATTGATCAGTTGCATGGAGCAACGATTTTTTCAAAAATTAACTTGCGTAACGGGTATCACCAGATTCGTGTCCGACCCGGGGATGAATGGAAGACGACGTTTAAGACTCGTGACGGTTTATATGAGTGGACGGTGATGCCCTTCGGGCTATCCAACGCCCCAAGCACCTTCATGAGGTTAATGAATCAGGTTTTTCGGTCTTACATTGGTAAATTTATGGTTATTTATTTTGATGACATTTTGGTGTTTAGTACTTCAGTGGAGCAACACTTAAACCATCTTAGACGAGTATTTGAGGTTCTAAGAGCCTAAAAGCTATATACTAATGCTAAAAAAGTCACTTTCTTTCAAATAAGGTGATGTTTTTGGGGTATATTGTCTCTAAAGAAGGTATTCGGATGGACCCCGTAAAGATTAACGTCATACTTAATTGGTCTACACTAAAAAACATTAATGACGTTCGTAGTTTTCATGGTCTAGCCTCATTCTACCATCATTTCATTCACAACTTCAGCACCATTATTGCGCCTATCACTGAGTGCATAAAAGGGAGTAAGTTTAATTGGAGCCAAGAAGCAGATGAAGCATTTAGGTTATTAAAGAATAAGGTCTCAACAGCTCCTGTATTGACACTACCCGATTTCAATGAAGTATTTGAGGTTCACTGTGATGCATCCGGGGTGGGTATTGGAGGTGTATTAAGCCAAAAGAGTCGGCCTATAGCCTTCTTTAGCGAGAAATTAATGAGACGAGGCGTAAATATTCTACATATGACAAGGAGTTTTATGCAATTGTTCGAAGCCTTGAATATTGGCGTCATTATCTCATTGCAAAGGAATTCATCTTGTACTCCAATCATGAGGCTTTAAAGTACATAAATGGACAACATAATCTTAAACCAAGACATGCCAAATGGGTGGAATATTTGCAAGCTTATAGCTTATCTATTAAGCATAAAGCATGAGCACTAAATAGAGTTGCTGATGCGTTGAGTCGAAGACACATGCTACTCTCAACAATGCAAGTTCAGGTTGTTGGTTTTGAGACATTTAAAGAACTTTACAATGATGACTTTGACTTTGTAACTATATGGCAGAAGTGTAGAAATCAACCCTTTAAACAATTTATCTTGCAGAATGGCTTTCTTTTTAAAGGTAATAGACTTTGTATTCCTAAATGTTCTTTGAGGGAGTCGATTATAATAGAGGGTCATTCAGGGGGTTTAGCGGGACACTTTGGGATTGACAAGATTGTGGCATGGCTGAGCGAGCATTTTTATTGGCCAAAAATGGAGCGTGATATTACACGGATTGTGGAAAAATGTCGGGTGTGTCAGATAGCTAAAACCCGTAGCACGAATTCGGGTTTGTACCAACCATTACCCGTTCTAGTAGCTCCATGGGTGGATGTAAGTATTGATTTTGTTCTTGGGTTGCCTCGAACACAAAGAAATAAAGACTTGTAACCTTTGCCCTTTTGGTGTTCTGAATATTTCATTAATAGTCCTTTGACTATTTGACTTTTGTCAGTTTATTCAGATTTTGTACCGTGTTGACGGTGGTGATTTTTATGAGATATGTGATGATTTGAGGTTTATTGTGATTAATAATCCCTTTTGGAAGGTATTATTGTATTATGTGTATTCCGGGTGGTTTGACCCGTGAATTTTAAGAAATGCCGAAAAAACGAGTCTGAAAGACGTTCGATGCATCACAAGTAGCACGCTTATTTTTACATGAGGTTGTGCGATTGCATTGTGTGCCAAAGACCATCACTTTTGATCGCGATGTAAAGTTTGTTAGTCATTTTTGGCGTACACCATGGCGCAAGATGGGAACTCAACTTCAGTTTAGTTCGTCGCACCACCCACAAACGGATGGGCAAACCGAAGTGGTTAACTGAAGTTTGGGAAATCTGTTACGAAGTTTAGTTGGAGAATACCCCAGACAATGGGATTTGGTATTGCCACAAGCCGAGTTTGCATATAACCGATCAAAAAGTCGCACTACAGGAAAGACACCATTTGAAGTGGTGACGGGTGTTAATCCCATCACTCCACTTGATCTCACACCTATTGTGACACCTGCACATTTTAGTTTCGAAGGAGAAGAGCAAGCCAAACATGTTCAGCAGTTACATGAAAATGTACGAGCACACATTGAGAAACAGAATGCCAAGTATAAGGAACATATGGATAAGCGTCGAAAAAAGATCGTGTTTAAGGAATGGGACTTGGTATGGATTTGACTTGGAAAATAGCATTTCCCGGCGGGTAGATTTGGAAAATTGCAACCGCGTGCAGATGGTCCATTTCGAGTTCGCAAAAGGATCAATGATAATGCCTACAAGATAGATTTACCCGGTGAGTACAATGTATCTGCAACCTTCAACGTAGCAGACCTGTCCCCTTATGTTACGGATGAGGAAACTAACGAACCAGAACATATTGGAACTGTCGAGCACGATTCGAGGACGAATCTTTTTCTAGCAGGGGAGTTTGGTGGCCTGGAGTTTTATTAGTATTTGATTTTCTTTGATTTTGTTTCCATATATTCTTTTGTCATTGTATGGAAAAGATATATATTCTAATTTATATGTTTACTAGGGTATAAATAAAAGTTGTCATCTACAAACAAAGGGACGATTTTCTTTTTGAAGTACTCAAACTTTTATAAAAAGAATAGAAGATTTAATCTCGGTTTCGAACCATTATCGTTGATATATTCCTTCGTAATATTTGTTGGAAATTTAGTTCAATTGTGGGTTCATTTCATACCGGATAATGGGGCTGGATGTACGGAGTGTACACCCATAGGTCACTGAACACCCTGACAAATATAGTGGTTAAAGGGAATTCTAGTCGCTGATGAACTTCAATGAGTTTACTCTTCAGTGAGTAGGAACTCTAGACTGAAGGACTTTCATCAGTCTGATGGCTTCAGCGTAAGCTGAAGGATACCGTCAAGGAGTAATCCATCAGAGGAAGTATCATCAACAGGTTGCTTCAGTTTGAATCTTCAGCGGGTATGCTCTTCAGTGGGCTAGCTAATGGTTCAGGACACTGGATGAATAACACGTTGGAATCAATTCAATGACTTGTAACAACTTTGACCGTTTCATATGGTAAGTTATAATTGAATATTTTTTGAACACAGATATATATTGGTCATGTAACACTAATTTTGATATAATGAGTCTAATTTTGAATAAGGAAATTTTTTCATTATAATTATCTCATATTTTTTTACTAGGGTTTTGAGTATTCTACTATAGATAGGAGATTACAATTTGCATGTGATACAATGTGAGAAAAATACAACATAAAAACATAAACATTTAGAAACGCGAGGTTCTTGATTTGTGCCTGGAGGTATTCGTGTAACCTAGACATATGGTCGAATAATCTTTTTTGAAAAGTGATTACACGACTTAAAGTGATATCCGATAACCATCTTGGTAATTAGCTAAGCTATTGATTGTCTTAACTTTGATTTGGGACATGCAACAACCAACAATATTGTGTGTTGATCTTTGTTGTTCTTTTAGTTGCATCAGATTACGAAGCAATGACGTTGGCAGCGTTAGTTAACTCATTACGATTTAAGAGTTATGGTTGAAACATTCATCTAGAGTCTTGGGAGATTTTTTTTTAATAAGAGAAAAAATAATTGGTGGTGTCGATGGTTGAGGGGGGCATAGAGGCGGTGGTTATCCACAATATGTAAACCGGTTAGTGATATCAATTGTGGATTATCAACAACTTATATATTGAGAAACTACTTTTTTTAACAAATCGTGATATTGTGAAAGATTTTTTTTTTTTTTGCATATTATGAAATATTATATTAGGTAGCTCACTTTTTAGATATTTAGAATTTTTCCAAGATTACGAATTTTTATTTTATATTATCTCCTATAATATTTGTCAACCAAACGAATTTTATATTTCCAATAACTTGTTTCTTCATAAAATACACATAATCTCTCAATTAACAATTTTTATCTATTAATACAAACTTTTTTGCCGTTCAAAAAAAAAAATACAAACTTTTAAATTACAAAAAAAATGCATATATATATAAATTCATTATGACAAGTCATTATCTTAATAAAAAACCACATAGGACATGGTTCTATCAAAAAGCAAATTAGAGTTAAGGTTAAATAATAATAAATAAGATGAAAAGTTCGAGAAGTAACCAAAACTATACATTTTAAATGCATTTGCAATAATTAAATTTTCTTTATATTTTTTCTTCTCAATTAAAATGTGAAATCAAAATAACATATAATTTTTCTAATTATATATATATACTATGTTTGGGATAAAACGCTGCCGTTTTGGCAGCATTGCTACAATGCTATTTTATTTGGGCTCCCATTTTGGGCCGGCCCAATTGGGGTTTTTTTTTAAAATAAGCAATTAAAAAAATTGGTTGCCACAAAATAGGAGGAAAAAAATTATTACAAAAGTATCGATTTATTCAGATAAAAAACACCCGTGGAAATATCTTCTATATATTAATAACTTTAAAATAATCGACAGGGTCACAAACGTACCAACTCTAGATTGCATTAAACGGTGTCGTTTTATGCCACTAAAAATCATAAGTCTAAATATGTAACACATATTTACCCAAATCTCATAAAATTATATTAAAAAAAAAACTCATATAGCCGAAAAAATAAACCCGCACAAAATACAATATACGAAATACAAAACAAAAAAAATAAAAAAAATCGCCCTGCAGAAATGCGTGGTCGTCGTTTAAGGCACATGTGATCCCATAAAATCATATTTAAAAAAAAAACCCTTATAGCACAAAAAATAAACGTTTAAGCATGAGACTCAACACATAAGCCCATATAAGGAAAAAACCAAACTATTAAACATGAGACTGAAAAAATAAATCCGCACAGAAAAATAAAAATATATAAACAAATAAAAATAATAATAATAACGCCGCACAACAACGTGCGGAAAATTAACGCCCCGCAGCAACGCGCGGGTAATCATGCTTGTTATAAGTATATATCAATCAGCAAGTATGCTGGATTAAAAAATTTAAGGTTCCACGGCTTACGACGTAAAAAAAATAATTTTTAAAACACACCCTCAAGTATGCTAAAAGTTACAAAACCGATCTTCAACTTTAACTTATTTCCGACTTTTTTATATATCATATTTCATTTATCAAATATGGAGTGCGTATCTATCGGTTCATTTGGAAAAAAATGTTGATGAAAAGATCGTCGAATTGCGAACAAAACGAGCCCAATATTGCAATGCTTCTGATATGCGTAAGATTTTATAAAAAATGTTGAAGTTTAATATATATTTTAAAATACTAGTTGGTTACCCGCGCATAGCGGCGGCAATAAAAAATTTACTAACTCAACTCTTTACGCAATTTCCTATCCGCTTAGTAATTTCGTTTCACAACACTTTGAATGTATGTGTTCGTTGTATGTGTTCGTTTGGGTTTCCCGTAGCTTTCCCGGAACACCATATTAACATCATCATTCTCGCATGTAAAAAGACAACACTCTCTCCGAAAGTATATAGTTTTAATGTATCAAGTTTATATTTAATTAAGGTTAAAGTTGTAAAAAATATAAATCAACATAAAATAAACCCACTAAAAATGTAAAAAACAAAATTATAAAAATATATCAAAATGGATGTTAAATTAAAGAGCATAAAATTTTAAAAAATATGGTGAAATTAGATCATAATAAAATTAAATTGATAAAAAGATATTTCAATTTGAAAATAAAGGTGTTTTTTAATCAAAATGTGACACATGTCACTTTATGATGTGGTTCCCTAAAATGAGATGGATGGTCAAGATTGCACCTCCTTATCTTAATTTTTAATGGGTCCCACATTATAAATGCTTTATATAGTAGTATAGATTTACGAAATTAGTCTTTGTGGTTACCGGTTCATTGCGAGGTGAGTCCCAACGAGTGACGAATAATACTTGACGTTATAGATCCGTTAAAAAAAATCCCGCGCGCTCACGCGCGAATGACGAACCTAGTTTTTTAATTATTCTCAAACTATCCCCTCAAAAACAAATTATCTATGCTAAACTTTAACCTTATCAATCCGTTAAAAACAAAAGTAAGAACAAACAAAAGTAAAATGACCCCACCTAAAAAAAACACACACACACACTAGATATGGATATGAAAATCTTACAACACTTTTGTTTCTAAATTCGGTGTGGTCATGGCGCCTGAGATCAACACGGTCTGGTGGGGCCCCCTTTTTCAGTTTTTCTCGTTAAAAATCATCTCACACACAAACACTTCACACTTTGAGGTTCAACTTGCTAAAAATGGTGACTCTTAATGCTTCAACAGAGTAAGAAATTTTGTAAAAAGTTTCAAACTAAACTTCTACTATTTGACACTTTAATGCCTTATATGCTGTTTTCGTAGGGCGGAAATGCAGCGTGTGATGATACGTATATACGAAACTATGATTCGTACAAATGTGAGTATTTCTAGCTTCCATTTATATGTGTGTGAATGTATTTATGGGGTATTTGTTTAAGCTTATATGTCGGCTTATTAGCTTATTTGATCCTGGCTAATATTTCATAAGCCCCAATTTTCCGTCTTATTTGGAGACTTATGGGCTTATATAAGTTTATCATATCGTATAAACTTATATAAGCCCACAAGTCTCAAAATAAGCCGGAAAATAGGGGCTTATGAAATATAAGCCAAAAACAAATAAGCTTAAGCAAACACCCCCTTATGAACATAGAATTTGAGTTTGAGGAATTTAGTTTTATGATCATATTGTTGGTGGTTATTTAATAGTTTGAAGGTGATAACAGCAGTGGTTCAGTTGGAAGTATAAGCTCGGTTGATGAATTCCAAAGGGATAATGCTTCCAGAGAGTAAGATATTGTTTTCGCTACTTATTGAAAGAATCAGTATCAGATATAAAAACTTTTGTAATTGGCTCAGTAATGTTGTAGTTGCCTTCTCACAAATAGTAGATTGAAAATAGTTTTATGAAATTGCGGAATCTGTTTCTGAGTTATTTTACTCTTCTCGTCATTGTTTTATAGGGTGGAAATGGAGCTAATGATGCGCATATACAAGGAAACTATTTGCCCTATGATTTGTGCAGAGGTGAGTCTCACCTTGTGTAGCTGTGTTTATTTAATTCTGTGTGTTAGTGTGCTAATATGATTCTGATGATCTACTATTGTGTTGTCATTTCTGTACATAATATTGCAAGTTTTGTTTGTTTAATACGTAGCATATAATGTGTATATGCGGATATTCAGATGAAAATAAAAATATGTAGTCTGGGTGAGACCAGTTGTATATTGTGTTACCAGGGATTTGTCGATTGAAGGCTATTTTTGGCTTTATCTTGCAATTTCTAAATGGCTCATATGTATTTAATACGTCTCAATTATATCTCAGCATACATGTCATCCTGTTTGGTAATCCTGGAAGACTGGTATATGATCTGTATTGTTTCTCTGTCAACAAAACTATGACCACATATGGTTACTAGTCTATAATGATCTCAAGTTTTATTTAGTTATCGGTAGTGCTTATTCTTGTTTCATGTATCCCAGATCAACGCAAAGCAGCAAAAGTTTCTTTCCGTGATAAGAGAGAAATTTGGCGTGGATTTATTGACAGGCATGCCATGGTAAATGATTGTAACCATCAATTACAGTAAGTGGTAGATCCTGTTAAAAGAAAAGAATTAATGACTTACAAATTTGTACTTCATATTTTATCAGGAACTTTAGTGACACACCAAGCACTTCTAGCTCACAAGCGTTGCAACTACAGTTTATAAATGGAATTTCCACACCAGTTGCTACCGGAAATGATATTAAAGGAAAAGGCAATGCACCCTTTGTTTTGGCTTTGGTTGATGGGATATTGGGGGAGGTTGTGACTACTGGTGTTGGAGCTTCAATGGAAGTTGAAATAGTCGTTCTCGAGGGTGATTCCGATAATGATGAGGCAGACAAATGGTCTTCTGATGAAATTAACAAGAAGATTGTCAGGGAATGGAACGGAAGGAAAGTGCTACAAGGAAATACTATTGTGACGATAAAGGAAGGTATCGTTGTTCTGGATAAGTATTCATTTACACACAATTCGGCGTGGAAGGGAAAAAGAAACTGCAGGTTGGCTGCAAAGCCTGTCAATTCAGTTTTTTTCGATAGTGTGAAAACAGCAATAACAGAATCTTTTCCCGTTAAGGACAAGCGCAAACTCAGTAAGTATATTATTTCATTAATATGCAAAGTTCTTTCTAATGTTTATTTATAAATTTGAAAAAAGGATAATTTTGAGTGTCTTAGCTGTATGTTTCATATGGGTAATGGGCTAATGGTTACAATAGATTCAGGTTTAAGCGGGCGGGGACGGTTGGGTTGCGTTGACCCGCAAACCCTTTTGTCCCGTTTTTTATAAAAGCTAGTTAATGTGTTATTTATGATTACAAAAAGTCTCGTCAAGGAAATTCTATATATTACTGAACTTAAATCAACCCATTTGTAAGTAAATGGGTCAAATATTCGCCTCACAACAGTAGGGTGAAGTTGAGATAAACTCGGCCCAAATTGACCCAATCGTAAGTAAATGGATCAAATTATTCGCCTCAATGCAATATAGTGAAATGTGAAGTTGCCGTGTTGACCACTTGAGTCCAATTAGATTTTGATTATTATATCATGAATCGATAATGAGCAAAATATTATTTTCATAAGACAATGATAGTTGGGTGTTTGGTTCTGGCTGACATTCTGTTTTCATACAACACGATGAGCAAAATTTACATTAAAGGTTATTACATTTCATACACTAGAATGAATCACTTTTTTTCTGAGTCAATAAGTAAGACCTTACGATGGCTTCTTTTTTCACCTTACAGTTTACAACAAGAAACCAGTTCCATCCTTGTCCGACCATGTATATCGATTATACAAAATTTCCAACCGTGGTGAATGCTATAAACGTTTGATTAAAGCAAACATAAAAACTGTGATGGACCTCCTTACTGTTAATGCTATAAATCCAGAAAGGCTCAAAGAGGTAATTGTTAACTTGTTTTCCCAAAAATTTATGTCCCATTGTATGCTAATGGTCACTTCTTCTAATGCAAAAGCCTACTATGAGTATCAGCAGCAGGCGGAAGTGATAAGTGGGTTGGATTAGTCAAAACAGGTGTGGGTTTTAAAAGATCATCTTGTAGTACGGATCAAAAATAATTTGGGTCGGGTTGACCTACTAAGACTATTTTTATCAAGTTTTTAGTATTTCTCTTAAGATCATTTTATGTGTCTTAGTTATGATTAAATCAATTTTTTCATGGTAATGATCTTTTCTTTGTGCGACTTTCACCCATATCACCCATTCCCCTATTAGCCGAGTTTGAGATAACACAACCCAGAGTCCCAGATCGACCCATTCATAACTTAATGGGTTGAAATTGTCACCTCTTTCCAAGGCCTAACTCAACCAGAGTCTTAGTGTGCCGAGCATAAATGACACAGTTGTCCTCTTTGCAGATACTTGAGGTAAATCCTAACACATGGAAGGTTATCATGGACCATGCACAAAAGTGCAAGGATAATACGGGAATATACTTGTACCATCATCCAAGGGACCGCCAAAAGAGTAACGGTGTGGTTTTCAATATTTCCGGACAATTGATGGGATTAACTGCAGAATCTCAATTCATTCCTAGCAATAAGCTTCCTTATGATAAAAAGGTAAATTTTATGTAGTTCATCTAGTTTATCAACTTGTTTGACCTATGAATATTATCCATACCTGTTAGTGATAATGATAAAGTAAGATACTTGTGTGACCAAGCCTGGTATCGTCAGTTATGTGCAATGATGCTAATTTAGTTCCATAATTCGTCATTGTGAAAATAGTGAGACGTCCCATAGGGTAAAGGTGGCAATTAATGGGTCGATTTATCTCTTTAAGAAAAATATAGCTAAAAAGAATGGGTCAAGCGGGTTGAAACTTCCGTCCAGCGTGTTTATAATGCAAACCTCTATAATCGTTATATCCAAAGATCTAGATTACCAGAGTGGATCTGTTAGACACCAGACTAATTTTAACTGATTGCACCCACAGGCTGATGCTCAGGAACTGATAGTATCTTCATCTGAACATTGGGAGGAAGTAGTCTCTTTCAACAGCGAGGCTTCTCTTATAAACCATCTTCAATCACACACCACCTTGAACTCTCTTTGTAACAGCCTTAATGTGGTGATTCCTGATACAATTGACACATATGATCACACGTGCCTTGCTCCTCCACACGTTAGTACACCAATTGTTCAAATTGGTGTAGCTGGTCAAAGTCAAAGCCCCAAACGTCCGGCATTTGAACAAGCTAGCTCATATTCCCCAAAAAAACCGAGAGATGATCATCCTAGAATGATTCCCTCTACACCAAGTGTAAGTACTTTGACTAGTAGAGTGATTGTTAGTGAAACATTCAACAAGTGTCAAGAACAAAACAGCTTGTTAACTCCTGCAGTTATTGACAACGATGACTGGTTGAATCTTATTGATTTATCACATTATGATATCAACCCCACACAAAGATGGAAGATGGTATGGCGTGTAGTAGGATGGATATCGATCTTCTCAAAAGTACGCAAGAGAAGAATGACTTTAGATGATGAGACAGTATATGTTATTGAAGCCTCATTTGAACATATGTAGACTTATATTCTGCTCCAAGGTGTGTAAAGTTATGTGTTTTGAATTGTTAAGTGTAGCTAATTAGAAAAGGTGAGCCTTGTGGTAAGGTTAGCACATATTAAAAGGTGATGGTTTGTTATGTAAACATCTGGTTTATAAATAATTAACGGAATGCTGTATAGGAAAGGCTTTCCATTCCGGCCCTTGCATAGTCGAGGAGCCGATGTGTAGGTGTTTAGATCGTTAGGTCCCGATTTGGTGTATCAAAAAATTGGTACATGTTCGATACGTAAAAGACAACTATAGTTTTGTGATGTGTGAATGATTGTGTTTCATAACAGATTTTGATTTGTTACTGTTGTTGCAAGAAAGCTGTCTTTTACTATGTGTGCTGTGTGAATGATTGTGTTTCATAAGAGTGTTTTTTTAATACTAGTGTATTAATTAGCTTCTTAGAGTAGAGGGAGATTTTTGTGTCTTCCGATTAGAGTGAAGGTTCTGGGCTCACACTCCTCTCAGATTAAGTAACCAACCTCTAACTTATTTTTGTAGCGATTGAGATGGATTAGCATCCTCAAAAGTTGGTTTTAACATGATAGGTCCTCTCAAGTTTGAAGTATAGCTAATAATTTCATTTGGAAAATTTTATGTAGAAGTTACCTCCAAAACACATCCTAACACCACACTTTCAAGTTCATGATTCATGAATCCATAAAGACTTACCATCACCTGTCAACCATTCATTCTAGCCACTAGTCTTAGCCCAACCCTACACGATGGCTTATTAGCTCATCATTTTTGTCCCAAGTAACTACTAGAACTTATATACTTTTGTTAGCTTTCTTATCCAGTATCCACCTAAATTTCCAACTAGATATCAAATCAAATATTACGAACCAATGGCATTCGAGATAAATATCTTACCAGATCGGGCTAACAAGGATCTTAATCACATATATATACTACGAGGCAGACTACCAAACTCAGACAACCAACACCAATACTCTTTGGTTCTACTAGACACACCTTCCATTCTTTTCTGAAAATCCCATGGCTTCTTCAACAATGTCTCTCTCCTCATCTTTCACCGGAAAGACAGTGAAACCCGTTCCATTTGCATCTGGGGTTTCCACTAATGGAAGTGTCTCCATGAGGAAAACTTCTGCAAAAGCAGCACCATCAAGCAGCCCATGGTATGGTCCAGACAGGGTAAAGTACCTAGGTCCATTTTCTGGTGAGGCTCCTTCATACCTTACAGGTGAGTTCCCAGGTGACTACGGATGGGACACTGCTGGTCTATCCGCTGACCCTGAAACCTTTTCTAAGAACCGTGAGCTTGA
Organism: Tanacetum coccineum; assembly: GCA_026074375.1. Lineage (NCBI taxonomy): Eukaryota > Viridiplantae > Streptophyta > Magnoliopsida > Asterales > Asteraceae > Tanacetum > Tanacetum coccineum. Next base: position 14,002 of record BQNB010053628.1, read on the forward strand.
AGTTATACACTGCAGATGGGCTATGCTTGGAGCTCTTGGGTGTGTGTTCCCAGAGCTCTTAGCCCGCAACGGTGTCAAGTTTGGTGAAGCGGTGTGGTTCAAGGCTGGAGCACAGATCTTTAGTGAGGGAGGACTTGACTATTTGGGCAACCCAAGTTTGGTCCATGCACAAAGCATCTTGGCCATTTGGGCTACACAAGTAATCCTTATGGGTGCAGTGGAGGGCTATAGAGTAGCCGGTGGGCCACTTGGGGAGGTTGTTGACCCTTTATATCCTGGTGGGAGCTTTGACCCACTGGGGCTTGCTGATGATCCTGAAGCTTTTGCTGAGCTGAAGGTTAAAGAGATCAAGAATGGCAGACTAGCCATGTTCTCGATGTTTGGCTTTTTCATACAAGCCATTGTAACCGGAAAGGGTCCATTGGAAAACCTTGCCGATCACCTTTCAGACCCAGTGAGCAACAACGCCTGGTCTTATGCTACTAACTTTGTTCCTGGAAAGTAAAATTTGACTTAATTTTGTTGTAATCGAACTTCAATGATTGATTTTTAATGCATATTACTTGTAATTATTGGAGAATATGTTGAAACCCGTTGCTATTTTCATCTTTTACGTTTTAGTCACGGGTAAACGTTCCTGCCTACAAGCTTACAGTTTGTTTCATCTTACTCGGTACATAGCTACTCGCAAAGAGTGCTATTGCTGAGGTTTCAACTATAACCCATTTAGCTGTGAATGGTTCACTTAGGATAACGGGCAAAGTAAAAATAATAGCTCAAAAGAACAGGGGTTAGATAGGTCGAACGTGTTAAAAGTCACCTAAAGTATTTTATTTATTATTTTTTTATGATGCATAAAATATTCTATATCATTATATTCCCTACAAGCACTTTCTTCTCCAAAACATTAGTCAACTTGAAACCAGTATTCTTCTCCTTTTTGTATGAATTTTCAGGCAAGTTCACAGTGGTGTGATAATAGATACTCTTTCCAGATCTGAGTTGTGAATGTCATAGAATGTTTAGAGATAGAATCACCTCGAAAAGTTGAAGTGTTAAGTTACCCAATATCTTCGCTAATTTATTTTGTTGCTTTTTTTATCGTTTGTTTTGGTAGAATTAACCACATACCATAGTAAAATCAAACTAGACTAAGTGTCTAAGTCATCAAACATATGTCTCTCCGTATTTCTAACCGGTTAGATCGAGGACATCATAAGTCTATGATCTATTTTTTACTTTTATCCAGTCACGCCCTTGAAATTCCATACCAAGATAGTATAAAGATACGGGTGAGGGAAAATGCGATATTTTGATTGAAACTAATGCAAATATATTGGAGAGAATTAATAGGCATTTAATAGATGTATTAACTACATATACTGTGTCACTCACAGCTTGCAAGATAGAGAACATACATTATTCATGACAGCTATATGCATAAATCTCCACAGGAAACAACTAAATAACTCTAGCTAACTCTTACAGTAATAATCAAAAAGACATAACGAATGACTCACTTTTCATTTTTCTCAATCAAGTATGTTTCTGTCTGCTCTATCCATACGTCATTCTCCAGATGTTTTTCATAGAAGAATACTTCACCACTTGCTTTAACAGCCAATGCCGATGTGCTGCGTGTACCATAACGTCCCTGCATAACAAGAACATTCAGAATGAAAGAATCGTACATCATGAGATTATAAATATTAGACTAAATGCGGCTGGATACTTTTTTATACCTTTACTGATACTGTGTCAACAAATACGGAACTCAACTGGTACTCAAATTCTGGAGGATATATCTGAGGAAGCTTGCTAAGGTTGTCTTTAACTGTGTTTCCCATCAGCTTATCAACCATCTCATTAACAGGAAGTTCACCGTCACCATACTGATTCAAACTATCTCTAAAACCGTGCTCCAATCTTTGAGCCTAAGTGAATAAAATATAAGCATACATTGGAAAGCAAAACAATGGAGCACACTAGAATAGTCGATCACATGCTCTTGCTGACCTTAGGCCAGGGAGTGTCGAGACTTGCATTTGATAGCACATGAATGCCCGGTGGAACTGACGTCACATAGCAGCTACCGCCTTCCAGTCTATTAGTTACATAAACCATATTCAAGGACGAAAGATCAGCAATTAATAAATTAAATCCATTGTATTGATCTGCTTCCTTCACGATTTCTTCTGCAAACTCCAATGGGGTTTTGTCGCTCTAGAAACACCAAAATTACAAAATTAATACAGATGTTGTCACACCTAGAAAAGTACTCAATAGTTTACAAATCTAGAATGCCATTTTATAATAATTTCAAACAAAGTGATGTCATGACAGACAGCAGCCTGGTGCACGTACAAGCCTAATAATTACTCATGGAAATCATAAATCGCCAACAAAGTACTCGTTTAACTTCAAATAAGTTAATAAATTATACACAAGTTAACCTTTGGAATGAAATTAAAGCTGAAAACTTTACAATCCGTAGTAGATAGCAAAGTCACCAATCTAACAAAAAACAAAACAAATTCCTCCTAAACCACAATATATGTAAATGAGTTTTGCACAAAAAAGGGCTAATTCTATCTAAGGGGATAGTATCAAAATAATGAAGAAAAAATGGCATTCAGCTTTCACTTTTGTGCAATAAGAGTAACTTTTGAGAAATTATCTAATAACATGAAATGTAAAAGTTACCCTTACGCACAAAATAATGGAAGTTCAATACTATTTTTGATCATTTTGATAGCATGATACCTCCTGAATTAGGAATTGCCCTAACTCTATTTTGTTTTGTTTTTTTTTTGCAGAAAACCGTATATATAAAGCTCAGCCGTGTGGAATAAACTAAACAGTATATGTAAGTAAATACAGTACATTACGGGATATAAACCAAACACTTTGATAGTGAAAATTGCAAACAACCTTTAGAAAGCGAACAGGTAAATCACCCCTGCTTTTCGCAGATACGGCATTAAGTTCGCGAACATTGGTAACAAAGGCAACTCTTCCTTGTTTGTTAGAAGCTAACCATGTTCCACCAGCAGTTACATCTCTACCACCCAATATATTCCCATCTTCCCACCAATGTAACGCTTCTGTTGGCCTGGATAAACCAACAAGTTTAATCTGTTCAGTTTTCTATTTGTGACTGCAGTTTAAGGGGTGTTTGGGACATGTCCAACACTTGTTAAATTTGTGGATTGTATGTTTGGAGTTAATATATTTCACTTTTTCAACCAAAAAAACAAACAAGTTGAAAATTTTATACAAAAGAATTAAAAAAGAATAGTTACCGGTGGTGAAATTCATCTCGATTAAGGAAAAGAAGAAGAGGGTAGAGTGGATGAGCTTGCCATATGAAGACTGATATACACATCTTTGTTGATTGATATGATTCCACAACAAAAATTCTTGGTTAACTAGTAGCTTCATTTTCAAACTCATCCATATCAATCAACTTGTGTGCCTGCCAGCGAGATACAAATTCATTTTTTTAATACAAATTGTTGTGATAATTAATTGCCGTTTTCGTGTACAATTAAACAGGATCGGACGGAAGACCGAATACGAAGAAAAAGATGAACCAAGGATCGGATCGAAATATGTTCGGTCCGGTTTCTCGGTCAGGTCCGATTTGCAGTCTATTATACTCAGCCCTAACTAAGAGTGATTCAATGGTAGCGCGTTGCGATGAAGCGTTTAAAATTACGAGTATAAATTTGTAAAAAAAATTAATATCGTTTGTCATTGGCCATAAAAGTTTGGGGTTAAGTCAAACTTTTCACGGTTTACAATAGTTAGAAACCAAGTCAAAATCGTCATCTTATTAAAAACGTAACTGGTTGTTTACTACGAGTATAAAAGTTAGAAAGGTAACTGGCTAATTTTTCATAAACACACTTTTAGCCCTTGTGTTTATATAATAATTTCACGTATAGTCCATTATTTATTTTCCAACTCATTAATTTATTAGGTAAACACCATTTATGAACCATGTACTTTTTCTCATGTCTCATTTTGCATACTCTACCCAACAAAATATCATTATGTACTGCTAAAACCACTAGTGCCTGCTGTTACCGGTCAAACCGATAATGTTAACTTTTTTTAATTTACACCTTATTTATGTATTTCCATATCGGACATATATTTACGCCACCTCATTTTCAAATAAGATTTCCATTAATTTTGTTTGAGTATAAAAACTGAATTTTGCACACTTACCGTTAAACAGTTGCTCTTTTATTACTCTTATGTCAAACCCTAATTGGGACTTATGTTGCTAATATTACCATTGATCGATTCAGTTTAAGATATTTATGTTTCATTTCTTATGCTTTTGATATGGATTTTAGTTTGGTTAACCAAAAAGAAGTTTAACATATTAAGGTTAAAAAAACTTAAATTTGTGATGTTTAAGATTAAAAAAACCCCAATAAACTTTTACTATGGTACACATTGTATAGATTTACTAATCTTTTGCAAAAGCCTCAATATTTGTTAAGTTTTTGTAAAACCCTATTTTTTGATTTGATTTTTAACAAAAGATGGTGGAGTCGTTTACTGTTAATCTTTATCATGACGGGGTTTTTCATGTTAACCCATTGCAGTATGTGAATTTTGATTGTAGTGTCATTGATGATGTTGACTTCAATGGTATGTCATACATGAATTTTTTTTCATACCATTAGAAGGTTAGTTCTTGTCAGTGTCCAACAAGTATGTATTACAAAAACCCTACTTATCCCCTCATTGATTTGAAATTGTTAGAAATTGATGAGGATGTTAATGCTTTTGTGAAAGCTTATTATGAAAACAATTCTAAGATTGACTTGTACACAGAGCATAATGACTATGACATTATGGAAATCATTAATGAGGAGCTCCACCTTAAAAAATGTGTTAGTCATTCAGACTCAGACTCAGATGTTGAGACAAATCACCCATTAGATGATGTAGCTCCTATGTGTATTTTCTTTTAACTAAATTACCAAGTTTTAAATTTATAAAACTTGACTACCTATGGTCTACAACGCACTAACGGGCAGAGAACCCGATCGTGTATAAGGATTGATAAATTCGAGGTCGTCCCAAGAGCTAAGTGTTTAGTTTATTAATTTGAATTGTCACGGTTTGAAAGCTGTTTTGATAGCGAAATGCAATAAAATTAAATACGAAAATAAAATGGAGAATTAATTCAAGGAAGAAAGGCGTACTAGCCTATCTACTACTTTATTAGTGTGAAGATGATGTTTCCTAGTGCAATGTCTAATTACCATTTGTTATGGTGGTTCTAATATCATTAGGCCCGAGTTATGATCACAACCTAACCTATACTTCCTATGATCTCAATCTCGTTGCTCATGAAAATCGGGCATCTAGGTTGTAGTCATTAAACCCCCAACTACTCTAAAGACTTGTCTAAATGTCAACATTCCCACTACTCGACATTAAACCTTCCTAAAAGGATTTTTCGCGCTTTATAAGTACCTAATCTAATGCAGGCGGTAGAATGGGCAACTCCTACACTCGAAATAGATTCCAACTTATTTCTAGTATCCCAATAGACTACCTTTCAACTACTTAAGTATACTCAATAGCTAAGAGGATCTACACCAGCCTTAGCACTAGCAAAATGCGAGGATATATCAACAAGCAGCTAAAATATCCAAACAAACGATAATAAGACTAAGAAATATATGATAACACAATAATAAATACATAGCTAGGCTAGCATTAAAAGTTCTTAGCCACTCATATTAAGAATTGCAAAAATAATAATGAAGTAAATCTTGGATTGATTGAACATTTTAATTCTTACAAAACTAATGTTGAATGAATAATACAATACAGATTAAAGTAAATCCTCCATTGGAATGATGGTGATTGGGACTGGAAAATGCCTTCTAGAGAAGCCCTAGTCGTCACTTGTGAAGTCCCAGTGGAATGAATGACGAAATAGCAAATTTGGGGCTTGTATTTATAGCCTCGATCCAACTACGGCGTAGCCTTAAGTGAGGAGCTACGCCATAGTTACCATGTTAAACGTGTTCCTTCAAAGTCTTGGCAAAGCTACAGCGTAACTCAAGGGTATGAGATACGCCGTAGTTACTAACGGCATGGAATTTACCCAAAGTTACAGCGTAGCCCTGATAACGTCTAAATTATACATGTTTTCGATGGCGTTATTTATTCATATTTTATCATTTCTCGTGAACTTTCGATACTTAATAGCATGATTTGCTTGTAGGTTCACTTAATGACATCTCGAGCTCAAATCAAACAAAGATCGAATACTTATACACTTCGGAAATCAAGATGCAAGAAAAAGATAAAGTCCCAAGCTGAAAAGTGCAATTGTGCGCCGCACTTGCCAATTGTGTGCCGCACTTCTCCTCAAAGTCAAAGAATTAAAGACTTAGTCAAATTAGTGCATTAACTTCCCAAATACGCCGCACTTACAAGATTGTGCGCCGCACTTCCTACCTGGTTACGAAGAATAAATGAAGTCATAAATCCTATTGCATTAATACCCTAAGTACGCCACACAAATACTTTGATAATAACAACATGGAAAAACGTTTACGATAAAATTAAACGTTTACAAATTATTAATCGTAAAATTCCATTTCTAATATTAGTGGTCACTTAAGGTATGAACAAACAAATCATTAAGCATGATTAGTGATCAAGAGAATATTTTTCTCTCATCTATTACATTTTTACAAAAGATTTTCACAAAATTAATTATACAAAATATTTTCTAATTAAAAGAAAAGTTTTATTAAAAACATAAAATTTGAAATTCAAATTTCCCTCCAAAA
>BQNB010053628.1:25750-39919 GCA_026074375.1 Tanacetum coccineum
TAAAATAATTGCCTCTACGGTTGCTCACACAATCACGTCAACCGAATGTATTAAGCTATGCTAGGCTTAACTTCACGAACGTACAACCCTTGTATTAATCGAATATCAAACGCACCAATTGAGTTGATATGCGAAAACCAAAAAACCAACCGAATTAGGTTCTATTAATGAACCTTAATAACCAAACTCTTGGACCGAATAAGTACAAAACCCGAAACACCTTTTAGGATTTTTTTTCTTCAAATCGAATTAAGCTACAATCACCTCGTGTATATCACTTAATCGTCGAACTTGGAGGATCCAAAATAAGATCGATTAAACCCTTGTGATTTAGTCGAAATCTTATTGTGAGGTATTAACCGAAAAAAAACAAAACAACCTTTGTATGAATTCGGTTGAGTAAAGAACTAGGAAAACCAAAACCAAACTATCTTTGTTGAACTTCAGTTATGAGAAAACAAGGAAGATCACCAACTGTGATTTTTTTTGGTTATTGAGAGCTAGTGTGTCGTGTAGAATGAATGAGGGTATGGGGTATTAATAGCCCCATTACTCTAATTCTAATATGATTAGGAAAACATAACCTAATACAAACACAACACCACCTTAGTTTTCCAATTTGACAAAACACTCCCCCCTCTAATCCTCTTAGGAGCCGGCCACACCTTGTGTGCCCTCGGGTTCGGTTTTTGTCCAATTTAGTCCTTCATTTAATATTTGTGAAGTATAAAATACATTCTTCGTGTATTATACGTGGTGTGACCCCAATAGGCTCACTTTTATTAGTAATGTATTGTGCTTTCGAATTTACAATACCAAACAGCTCCCACTTGGGAAGTCGGAAGTAATTGTAGCACATAACACACTATCCATACCTATAATTGGAAAAGTCTAGCAACCCACATCAATTATTTTTTCATAGAATATTATGAGATTAGAAGTTCAAAAAAAACATCTCTGAATAATTTATGGTTATAAATTTCTTGCTTTATAAAAAAATCCATCTTTTGTACGATACCGTTTTAACACATGGATATGGATCTAAGTAATCCATATAGTTTTAAATTATGTTTTGATTATAGAATTAATTCAGATATACCAAATGTAATCAAGAATCATCTTGCATTTAACCCTTTGGGAAAACGGCCATTCATATTTTATGAATTAAATCTGGTAGAGGGCCCAATAGGTATCTTTCTGCCATATCAAGTGGAGGAACAAATACTTTATTGATACAAGGTGTTGTGGTTGCTGCTTCTCATACACTCCGAAAATAGCTTTATAACTTAACATTGATTGCAGGAAAGCGTTTGGCTATAAGCACAAAGTTATATCCACACATACAGAACTTGCTTGCACTCTCAAGTCTAAGATAATCTTTATTCAACCATTTTCGATACTGTACTCATGACATGGATCCAAAAGGGTAAATGATTCGAAATGTTGGGGTGTCCAATATGCATCCCTTGTGGAAACATCATTGAGTTTGGTGGGGAACCAGCCATACTTTTCAAAGAATATAACCAACACTCACAATTTGCCTACATAAACAATATTCTTCATATTGTAACCGACAATGGCATATTTAGAATGGTCTGTCTTCAAGGATTAAAACATGCAAAATATAGAATAACAGTTATTATTTGATGATAACAAATCCAAGTATCTTTATTCATCAGAAATTAAAAACTGTCTTACAATTCCAAAATTATCCAAATACTAATCAAACACAGAGTTACATGAAACTACTAGCTGGCAACAATCCGATATTCCTAGTTAATTCAGAATGCTTAGGGAATGCCAAAGCCTTTGTGAAAGGGTCAGCTAGATTATCATCTGTGTCAATCTTTTCTATCCGTACATCGCCCATTTTAATGGTCTCGCGAAGATAGTGAACTTTTTGCGCACGATATGTCTTGACTCATTTAGTGGACTACATAATCTGATCGCTATTGCTATGGCTCCAGTATCACAATACATACTTATGGGTTATTCAAGTGTTGGGGACAATGCCAAAGGCCCAGAAATGAATTTACGAATCCATACAGGCCCTCTTTCGAAATGCTTCAAAAGCAGCGATATATATTCAGCATCAGTAGATGAGGTTGCAAAAATACTTTGTTTTGTACTTTTCTAGTCAACAGCACCTCCATTTAGAACGAACACATATCCGTCTGCGACTTTAGGTCGTCAGCATCCGTCAGATATCCAACATCAGTGTAGCAAGAAACTCTGAGTTGTCGTTTCATATTACCTCCATATACCAGAAAAATTATCATTGTATTGACGAAAATACTTAAGAATATTTTTAACAGCAGTCCAGTGATTCTTCAACATGGATTCTTTTGAAAAATCGGCTTGTATGTTTTGTGCAAACGAACGTCAGGACGAGTAACATCTCACAGCAATAAATAATAGATCCTATTGCGATGGTAGGGATTACTTCTGCCATGCGCTGTTTTCAGCAAGGCGTTCTGTGAAGCCAACCCTTGTGACTTTACTCATTTTAAGCTTTTCTTGCATTGGGATCGTTCCACGATTGGAATTTCAATGGTGTAAAATCTTTAAAGCTTTTTCAATGTAGCACTTTGATTTAAACCAATTAACCGCTTTGACCTTGCACGGTAGATCTTGTTTTCAGATATAGGGCAGCTTCCCTAAATCTTTATAGCAAAACTTCTTGCCAAGATAAGTTTTACTTGCTTGTAAAATTGGAATGTTGTTTCCCCATGAGTAATATGTCATCGAACATATAGTATTAGGATAGCGAACATAACTCCCACTTGCTTTGAGGTATACCCATGGATCTTCAGGATTTTGAGTGAAACCGAATATTTCTTGATTTCATCATCAAATCTCCTTATTACATTGCCTTGAGGCTTGCTTATGTCCATTAAATGGATACGCTTAAGTTTGAATACATGGTTAGGATATTTTGGATCACAAAATCCCCCCTCAGGTTGCTCCATATAGACTTCTTTAGAAAAGTTGTCAATTGAGGAAGGATGGTTTTGACTCCATTTGCATATTCAATAGTCTTAGTACGCAGCTATACGCTATGCGAATCCTTATAGCTCTAATGTCTGCACAACGGTGAAAATGGTTTCTTTCATACTCAAACCCGTAGGTTTGAGTGAAGACCTTTGATACATGACGAGCTTTTAAGATGTATCTGCACCATCCTTGTCAGTCTTTTCTTGAGAAGGCACTTGTACCAAAGGTTCTAGCATTGGGAGGAAGCTCAATATGAACCTTACATCATGGTCTTTTCATGGATTTGAATTTCCACATTATCGCATCTAGCAATTTCTTGGATTCAGGATCCAGCATGCAGCTCTATACGTTAGCGGGTTTCAGGAGATCCCCTAACTCTTGTTCCTCAGTATCGATGTACTAACCCATCCAGAGATCTGTGGGACGGCGTGTCTTGTGGACTACGAATGGGTTTGATATTTTTCACCTTTGAGGGTGTCATCAATTGCTTGATCATCCTCTTCATGATTTATGCTAGTGTCTACAGAAGGATTTGTAATCTTCTTTCTTGAATTTACTTCATGATCTTCCACACTCCCACCTTGCTTTCAGATCCAAGAGATTAGACTCAAAGAAACTCTGCATTCCGAAGATCATACACTTTATTCTCGGATGGGCTGATAGAAACAATATCCCATTGTTTCCTTGGGTATAATACAAAGATACACTTATAAGATCTTGGGTCAAGTTTGTCAGGTGTTGGTAAGTGTATCATGTTAACAAATGCCTTCTCAACCCCTAACTCTTAAGTAAGACAGCTTAGTGGCTTGACCATGCATATATCGTTATGGTGTCTTATAACCTTCTTAGATGGAAACCATGTTGAGAATTGCGTTGCAGCATCTCAGGGCATAAATCACCAAAAGGACTTTGGATTGAAGTAGTTTGAAATCATTCATTGATCGTAACCATGTCTAAGCAGTTGTTCGCTTTTACTCATCTGACAACTCATTCATTCTGTGGCGTGTAGGGAGGAGTGCGTGGGCAATATTATCCCCCATCTCCTTTAGATGATGCAAAAACTCTTGACTCATTATATCACCTCCAAGATCAGACGTAAGTGACTTAATGGTCTTCCCGATAAGTTGGTTTTTCTACTTCTCTTTGAAAATTTACCTTTAAGGTTTCAAACCACTTCATTGTATATGTTTTTTAGCAAGTATACATAACCATAACGACTGTAAAATCGTCAGTGAAAGTAACGGAAGTAGCTAGCTCCTTGTCTTGACACTATTCTAAATGGGCCACATACATCGGTGTGTATCAGTCCAAGTAGATCTTTAGCCCTTTCCACTTGATGTGAATAGGGTTTTCTAGCCATCTTACCAGACAAGCATGAAACACATTTTCCTAATGACTCAATGTCAATAGAATTGAGAAGTCCATCATGTTGCAACTTTTCAATGCGTTTCTTGCTAATGTGTCCAAGACGACAGTGCCACAAGAGGAGAAGAGTCTAATTAATTTTGTCTTTTATGGTATTGCCATACATAGAACTATCGTTTTGTATTAGAACAAGACATTCAATTTCAAAATGCCATCCCGGGATCAGGCCATAATATAAAACTAGATTATCCTTTGAAAAACTGAAATTAATTGTTATCATCAAATCGATTATAAATCATCGTCAAACAAAACGCGAAACTGAAAATAACACCTCTAGTGATAGAGGGAGCATAATGACAATTGTTCAAGAATAACTTAATCCTTAGGGAGCTCTAATGATATAGTTCCATTTGCCTTCACGGCTGCACGATGACCATTCGCCACCGTACAGACTTAAAGCGCCTGGTTTCGTCTTTCCTACTTCCTCGTAGACCCTGAGTAGTAATACAAATATAAGTACCACAACCTGTGTCATAAATCCATGATTTACTTGGGAAAGAATAGAGTTCTATGGTGAAAATACCTAAAGTGCTAGCTCCCTGAGATAGCTTCTTCTTTTTCATCAACTCGGTGAGATACACGGGACAGTTCCTTCTCCAGTGCCCAACTTCACCACATTGGTGACAAATGGCGTCCTTTGCTGGGTTATCCTTCTTAGGTGGTGGAGAAGTCTTAGGTTTAGGAGCAAATGGAACATTGTTATGAGCATAGCCCATCTTGTTCTTTCCTTTACCCATGACCCCCCTTAGCAGCTTTGCGCGGTTTATTTTTCTGGTTTTTTGAACCCTTCCTGCTCGTATTGCATGAAGTGCAGGATTAGCATCTTTCTTTGGCAGCGAATCTTGATGCAGCTTAAGCATGGCATGTAGTTCATTCACGGTCTTCCCCATGCCGTGCATATTGTAATTATGCACGAAGTTGTCAAAATCTTTATTCAGAGAGACTAAGATAAGACTCACTGTAAGGTTCTGACCAACTGGTTGACCGAGTCACTCCAAGTTGTCAATGTAGCCCTTCATTTTTAGAACATGGGAGCTAACAGATTGACCTTCCTCCTGCTTGCAAGTGTGAAATTCTCTCACAGTCTGCAGAAGTTCCTGTTCAGCTTGTTTGGAAAACATAGCTTTTAGTTCCTGGAGCATGTCATAAGCACCAAGATGAGCTAGATTTCGTTGGATATCTAGGTCCATGGTCAACAACATGAGCACAGCAACTTCCTTTTGGCCTTTAACCCATGCAGCATGAGCTGCAAGGTCCTCAGGAGGAATTTGCTGTCCAGGTGGTGCAACTGGTGCAACAGGAATAGGATGCTCAAGGTAATATTCCTTGTCTTCAGTTGAAAGTACCAAACGTAGTTGTCTGTACCAATCAATGAAGTTGGGTCCAGTGAGTTTTTGTTTCTCGAAGAAACTCCTGAATACCGAATTGTTTCCGACTGAGGTAGTCATCTACAATAAAAGTTCAAACAATTAGTATTTTCGATAATTAAATTCTTAATAGAATTAACTACCCAATTAATTTACTAATTAAGACTAAGATCCAACTTGCAGTCCCACTTATTACCCAAGGTCTGACCAGGATGTAAACAAGTGGGGCAAGAGGTAAGCGTCGAGCGTTAATTGCATTTTTAATGCAACTCTTAGATTTATGATACTTGTCAAAACATTAGTCAGCTTGTAATAATGTTAAGAGCATGTTTAGTATCATCTTATGCCTCGGGTCCAGGGTCTGACCAAGAGACTCGAATTAAGTCGACCAAACGAGAACGTGTGAAAATCGTCAAAGGTCTGACCAGTAGACGAAATTCACCATGGGTTGGTATGGGTCCAGGGTCTGACCAAGAGACTCAAACCAATTGCACGTGTTCTACGATTGGGTGGCATAGACTTAAATTTTCTAGGGGTATTCACATAAATGTGTCAAAACGTGTACAAAGAAGCATGTAAACAACTTTGTAACACTAATTTAAAAACTTTTAATAATGACACTGTAGTGACATTCCATGGTTCACGGTAACTCCAATCGAACTCGCAAAGAAGCGGAGAAAAAGGTCAGCGCGAAGCGTATTAAAAACCTTATTTCTTTAGGGAATTACGTAAAACAACCCGCCTTAAACTTCTCTTATAGTCTGTTCTAGTGGATGAGCCGTACTTCCCATGAGTCCATAGCGTCCAGTTTTTAATTCATGAAAAACAAGTTTCAGTAGTTTAGTCTTATTAATTTTTACAAAAACAGTTTTCCACGAAACAAATGGTTGGTCACTATGAGCATGCATTTTGCGTGTAAAATTAATAGACTACATTAACATCATCTTTTAGTCATATGGCATATCTAATTAGGCGTGTAAACAATTTAGACATTAAATAATCATGCATACTAAGATTCATAATTAAAAGATGACATTAAGCATACATCAAACATGTAAAATCCGAGTTCTCTCGCGAGTCTTCCCCAAATGAAGAACCATAAGACCCTCACTAGGTTTTCTGCTAAAGTGCCTAGATCGCTCCATTCACCACATATTGTGATTGAGTGGGTCTTATAGCAGGAATATGCAATTAATTAAAAGGGATCATGTTGGAAACACGAAAAGTGTCGGTCACTTCCAAAGTTGTAATGGTCTTAGCTCGTAGTTAGTATAAGGATTAGATTAGTAATCTAGTCCGGCCCAAGGCCCATGGGTGGCCCAACTCCAGCCCATGGCCGGCCTCTATGTAGTATAAATACACCCTCTCCTAGTCTTGGAGAGGGTTGGTTGTTCCATTTGTTTCACACACTTTCATAATACATTCATCCATTTTCCATCATCTTTTTCTCTAACAATCCAACCCACATCTCACTTATTGTTCTTGGTTGATCTTAAGATTACTAGTATTCTACAATTGGTATCAAGAGCCATGGCGTGGTGTGTTTAGATTTTTGTGTTTGATTTGTATTCAAAACCTTTACAAAGATCAATTTAGTGATAAAAAAAATTTTGGCTTAAAAATCTTAAAGTTTTCATTTTTATTGTTCCTATAGGGTTAGTAATACTAGTTGTACAAGAATTTTTTGCTAAAAATCATTCAAAATCGTGTTTTTTTTTAGTTTTGAAAATTTGGGTTTCGTAACAAGGGGATCGAACTAGTCATTCGAACAAGCTATTCGAACTAGGGAATCGAACGGTGAAGATCCGAACGGAGTGCTTCTTATTAGATTCGAACGAGCGTCTTCAGAGTTTGATTCGAAACGAGCGGACTTCATGTTTGAAATCGACTCGAGCGACACTTCTAGTTTAGAATCGAACAACGGTTCGAAACGAAAGGAGAACTAGCCGTTCGAAACGTAGTGGATCGAATTTGCCGTTCGAAACGATGAGGATCGAACTATGCCCGTTCGAACGAGAGGATCGAACCAGTGACAAATTATATTCTAACTTAAACATAAACTCAATTTGAAATTGTACGGGTTTTATTTTCTGTGAATTTGTAAATTCCCGTGTGATAACATTCACTCTGTCTTCCCGGTTTTGGTCACGAATTGTAAAATCCCCGTAGAGTTTTATTTGCAAGATACGCTTATAAGATCGGAGCTATATACTTCAATTGAGTGGTTCTCTACCGACCGTGACACTTAGTGTTTGAGGGTGTGTGAGCTAGGTCGGCGCGGGCGAAAGTTATTGCTCGTATCTCTAGAGGTGACAAACAAAACCACCGACTGCTGAAGAAAAAAACATCTTGTATGAGTCCTATGAAATAAAGCAGAATGGTAACTTTATGATGATGAATTCGACCACTGGGAATGTTTTGTGTCGCGCAGCGGGGGTTTTTTGTCCTAGGGTGGGGCAATAGCTTCTAAGTGGTGGGTTGTTAATTCATGGACGTTGTGTTGTTCGTTTTAATTGGTTGTGGGGATGGTTAAGAACGACCTTGCCGGTAGACATGTATAAAGCTATGAGGGAGTGGGCGTTGGAATTGAGTGATTCTCCTGCGAAGGCTCCCCATAAGGCCGGTTGTTACTCCGACTGAAAATCTATGCTCTTGTGAAACGGGTACAGCATCGTTGTGGCAAAAATAGATCTTTGGGCGGTATAAAGCTAGTAAAAGATTATTAACGGTTGATGCAAGCAGGAAAATCATTATACAAAACAAGGGAACGTCTCTACAGAAAAACATCTCACTCGTCCGTGTGCTAGTTGTCATGATGAATATTTCGGTATAGGCTATTTTACTCATAATAAGAGAAAAGCTGACACATGTAATACTAATCTAGTAACAGGAAAAATAGCATAACACTATGGTATAGTAGTAACATAACAAATATTTCATTCAACCTCTGTGGGAGAATGTTTGATACAAGGACATTTCGAGTACCGATGTTTGAGCCAGAACTCTACCTTGGAAATAGTTCCCGTTGAGAGTTGAATGTAATAAAGCGAGGACGAGTTGTTTGGGGTGCGTTAGCATGCGTTTGATGGTGGTACTATAGAGATATATATGAAGCTCTAAGTAACTATACACCCCCATTATATATATGATTGCACCCTGCAGAACACCGGACCCTGACCGAGACCTGACAGAATAATATTACTAGCCGTTAAAGTTAAACATACTGAAACTTATTTGCTATTTATTTTTAGATAATATTTTCTCCACTCTCAAGAATACATGTAACAATAGTGGTTTATACAACGTACTTGTGCACACCAGACCCGATTATAGAATAGGAAAGAAGACAAACCCCCCCAAAATTATATTAGAGTTACACCTTTGTTACCCACCCATCCCCTAAACCCCCCCCTTAACACGCCTGAACCCAATGAATCGTTGTGATTTGTCGTGGACTTTACTAGCTCGATTTATGAGTTTAACCTTGATTCAAAATTTTCTTTGTAAATCAAATATAATGATAATTACAACTTAATAATCCCGGATTATTCGAATATACCCATGACTTGATCAACAATTCCAAACCCCTCGCCCCCCACACTTCCCCCCGCTACATGAACAACCCCCCCCCCCCCCACCCCCCCCCCCCCCACCCCTTGTTTTTCAAACTTTCCTCCCACATCTTTTTGCTAGACATTCGTCAAATTTAGGTGATAATTTTATCACATAAAGTAAAAGCAACCGCGACCTCAAACATAAGAACGACCAACACAAAACAGTAAAATGATCAGAATCTCATATTAATATTCTGAGTACCTGAATCACCAACACTTGCTATGTGGTATGCAAGCGAGCTTTTACCAGCATTGAAGAAATTCACCGCTATACCAGACAACATAATACTAAGCATACAACAAAAAGAGTACTTACCATGCACTATGGTATATTAAAATTTAACAACTTCCTTTCTTTCACACACCTATGTGGGATATACATATTACTGGTTATGAACATTTCGTCATTTGAATCAAAAGAATTCTTATCCTACTGTTTTTACATTGTATTGTTTCTTTTACAAATCAAAATTTGTTTCTATTTTAAACTGTGTGGGAAAATTAAAGGATTAAACATGTTTTCTAGACTAACAATTAAATAATAAAAACCTAAGCCAGTTATATGAATCTACTGGTATAACAAACTCTATGGATTTTTTTCATCGTGAAGAAGGTCAAAATATATCTGAAAACATAACACTAGTCTCAACACATTTTTCTCTAAAAAATGGTAAGAAAGAGATAATATGAGTTTTCAGTCATGAGAAGCTAGAATTCATATGGGGAGGTTTTTTGTCCGGTCATTCATAAGCCTTGCAAAAATTTTTCCAACGCAGACATGTTGAAATATTCACAATGAATACCATTCCATGCATTTCAACTACAATAAACTTATGCCACATAACATATACCAACAACTTATACTTCTTTAGCTTTGTAGGTTAGAGTGTTGGATAAAGCTTAGAAAATAATCTTATTAGAAAACTTATCACCCCAAATCCCTCAAGCATTTTTTTTAATGTTGAGTGTGTAAATTATGATAGTACATACATAGGTTCGCAAGTAGCCCAGACTATTAGGCCTATACCCAATAGCTAGTTTCTCATTTTTGTTAGGGACTTACTCTGTGTTCTTAAGATTAAATATGGAGTGAAAAGGAAAGTAAAGTAAAGAAATTAAAAAAAAATTATGTTCCCAATAAATTTTGTATGGAAGAAAGAAAGTTAAAAGGAGGAGAAGTGAGGGAGGTGTTTTCCTTCCTACTCTTCTCACCCCATATTTGGGTGAAATTGAAATGACAGTAAAGTGGTGTTATATTGACCAATTTACATCCTTATAATTTAATTACTAGTTGCATATTTTTTATGTTTTTGTAAAGGGTATAATAGTAAACTTGTAGCTTTTGTCTTTTATGATACTTCCTTTCCACTTTCAACTTAAGAAACACAAGTAATTTTCATTAAGCTGCTTCATTTTCTATCTCACTTTCCTTTGTACTTCCTCGATTCACCTCTATTAAGGCTGTGTCCATCGGGTCATATTCGGTTAGCGGTTGATTCAAAAGTCTTATTTAGAGATTTGGTTATAGAAAACAAATACGTGAAAAATAGGTGCATAAGCAAAAATTATGTCTTATTGGAATAGAAGATTAAAGTGCAAATTAAGCTCATAAACAAACACCATTTATGCATCAACAACAACATTGGGATTGTATGTTTCGGATTATATAGCAGCTCCATGGCTTTATTTGATTTTGGACTTATGTTCTCATTTCGCTCACTTTTTATTACCAGCAACAAACATTTAGATAATTCTCGCTAAAGGTTCAAGATAATAAGCAGCTTGTATCGGCTTTCATAAATCTTGATAAGCCTCAATAATTACCCCTCATTTACATGTTTCGGCTTTTAGTGAGCTTATTATGAACAAAATATTGAAAAAATAATACATCAATCAAAATGAAATAACTCAAGAAAAGAATGTAAGAATATGAATAATAATTAAATATTCAAGCGTCGTGCCCTCAGAAACAATAGGACATGGTAAGTGTATCCATGTGTTGTTTAGGTATTGTGGCTTTAGGAGACTCGGGAGCCATCTGCTACCGGAAATGCTCGTAAGCTCTCTATGAGTTGGTATGTGCAAGTCATAGTCGATAGATTAGTCTCTATCTACCCTTTTGAGTTTAGACGTGATGGTGCCCAATCTAGGTGCTCGCTAGACAGGGGGATTTGGCACCTATATATGTAACAGGTCACATTCCAGTTCGCCAGTTATAGCATTGAAGATATGCAAAACTAGCCGTGTATGAGGCGAAATAGCCCTGTCGATCTTAAACTAGACCACCTTTGATGGCCTAGTTATCAAATCATATTAGTAGCTCATAATAATATATATAAACTATGCTATTTAGAAACATGGTCAGTGAAAAAAATAGAGAGATTAAAGGAAAAATATTTCACTATAATGATAAAGTGTATGTACAAGATGTATTTATAGAGAAACTTTCTAAACTGAACTAACTATTCCAAGAAAACTAGTTACATAATTACCTACTACACTATACTATTACGATATCTATGTACATTGTATTAAACACTTGTTGAGTATGTAGCCTTCGTATCTCTCAGGGAGTAGCAGATTGTCCTGTTTTGACTTTGTACTATGAGCTGAAGAGACTATGGGATTGGCAGGACTTAGTAGAAATGGAAGTGTTTGGGTTAAGGACAAACTTGATAGAAGGTGTGTTTGGTTTATCCACTCTATCCCCTTTGCAAGTTGGCATTGTGTAGGGATCACAAATGCCCAACTTAGATAGGAAGTTGAAATGAAGAAATCTGTTAAGTCCGTTGGTAAGAATGTCAGCAACTTGTAGTTTAGAAAGAACAAAGCAGGGTATAATTTAGCCTTGTTTAATCTTATTCCTTCCTTCTTACACAAAATGACAGTTATTTCTATATGTTTGCAACATGGCAAATGGTGAATAGGATTCTTTGCAAGGGCTATTATAGAAGCATTATCACATATAACCAAAGAGGGTGTAGGTACTATTACATTGAGATCCTGCAATAATCATTTTAACTATGAAATCTCACAAGTGCTGTCAGCTAGTGCCCTATATCCTGCTTCTGTAGATGACCTTGAAACCACTATTTGTTTCTTAGATTGCCAAGAGATAAGACTGTGACCAAGAAAGATAGCATAGCCTGACACTGATCTTATAGTGGTAGCACAACTTGCCCAATCACTATCACAATAAGTTGTTAATTTAAGGGGATTGTTGATAGGAAAGAACAAGCCTTATCCAGGACATAATTTGATATATCTAAGTACCCTGATGAGAGCATCATAGTGAGTAGACCTTGGACTATGAGAGTACTGACTTAGTGTTTGAGCTGTAAAAGATAAATCTGGCCTTGTAATAGTAAGGTAAAGCAACTTACCTACTAACATTCTGTAAGTAGATGGATCAAGTAAAAGGTATCCATCTGTTTGGATGGATCATAGTAAGCTTATCATCTGTTTTAGCTTAATTTACATTTTGGTTTGCTTATTAGTGCTTAAAATTGCAAAGAGTTAGCATTTTTATAGTTTAGTATAGTTTAGCTTATCCTGCCCTTTTCAGCTTATTTTAGTGCTTATTCGTGGCTTATAAAAAAATGTTTTTGTAAAAAGTGCTTATTTTTAATCGCTCTAAAAAGTTGTAAAAAATGGCTTTTAAAAAACATTTGGGAATTAGGGGAAGTCCTAGGTGAGCAAGGCTCGAACCCGGGACCTCACCCCTATTCACCAAACATTTTTTACACACCACACGCACTACCAACTCGTCCTTGGGTCTTTTTCGGTTTATGTTTGCAATATCTATTACTTATACACATTTTGAGCTCTTTTGTATATTAAGCTGATTTAGCTTATTTCACAGCTTATTTTTATTAGATTCATCATTGTTCAAGCTACTTTTGCTTATTTTTTCAAATTTTTATTAAATATTTTAGTATTTTTAAATATTTTATTTCATTAAAATCGTTTTTAATTCATAAAAAAGTCAAAAAAATATAATTATTTTTAAAAAAAATTTCTTTTAACATTTAGGACTTAGAAAAATTAGATTTGCTCTCATAGGGTTAAAATTGCAAAATTTGATTTTTTAAAGAACGGGATTGAATCCCGTTCATGTTTATAGTATTTTTAAGCCCTAGTCACCTTCGTTTTTGGTCTAGTTTTCTTTGTTCTAGCTTTTTAGCCAATTAAGACTTACAAAAACCAAAAAGATCATTTTAGGACTTAATTTTGATAATTTAGGGTTTTTAGGTCCCGTTTAGGATTCCCGTTTTGCGTTTTTAGTTAAAATTTGTCTTACCTTAATTGATTTTAAGTTTTTGCCTTAATTTTCCTGTAGTTTTAGATAGCCAATCATAATCTTGTTCCATTCAAGCATCGATTCTCAAAACGAATCTCGACTTTCAATTGCAATCCTCGTTGAGGATAACGACCCGGGAGTCATACTCCCGGTTTAGTATAATTGTGATTTTTGATTCTATCCCTCATATTATATATTTATAAGTATATTATATTTATTTTTTATATTTATATTTATATATATACTTTAAAAGGTGTGATCAGAATTGATCAGGGTGCATTACCATTTTCTACGATCTCCCATAGAGTGTAATCAATGCACTGTAGGTACTGCTCCATTCTCATCTTCCAGAGATCATACTCACCAGGTTAGCTTGATGGTTTGAGTAGATTGAGAATCCATTGCTTCTTGAAAAAAGTAGATCTTATGTGTAGTTAAGGTTCTTCTTATTTAAAGATTCTCACAAGCT
>BQNB010053629.1:0-37464 GCA_026074375.1 Tanacetum coccineum
CACAAGACTAATATTGAATTGTCATAGACAAACAATGCGAAAGGTAAACATATTGGTGGAGTCTTTCGACCTATATCCACTAAGTATGAATAATCAAACTTCAAACAAGTATCTAGGTAATCAAACATCAAATTCATCATCATCATATTCATAAGCAAACACTAAGGCTTGTTCATATCATCATCCATATTAGCCCAAATAAATATAAACGACTACTCCATATTCATATCAATCAAACACATAACAAGCATCATAGATTCAAAAAACATTATATTCATTAAGGATAACTTGTTTATACCGATTCCACAAGCAATTGATATGGCCTATTACAACAACTTTCTTGATCCAAACACTAGTTTAATCGGAATTTCAACTAGTAACACTTCTTCTCCACCACCTTTGGCCTGAATATCTTCCTCTGGTATGATTATAACCTAGAAACGATGAGGATTCAAAGAACACTTCATCTTTTCCCCAATTAACTTCTTCTAACTTTGCTAAGAAAATCCCCTATGTAGCTTAGAGATGATTTGAGAGAGGATTGTGAAGAATGGAATGATTAGACATTGAATTTCGTGAACATTTAATAGTTGTAGATGGAGCTTCAGTTGCTGAAATTGAGGGAGTGAATAGTTGCACAATCATTGCAATCATTTATGATTTTGGAATAATTGCAAGAGGAGTGCGCCGCATAAATAAAATTGTGCGTCGCACTTGGTCATTTAATTAAATTGCATTTAACCTTCTTTGAAGTACGTTGCACTTCATGAAAATGCGTTGCACTTGGGTCTTTTTCATTAACTCCTCCCTTCTAGATCCTTCTATTGACGACCGTTAGTGTATCTAATGGAATATCTTTGCACTTTTAGTCCTTTTTGTCATTCTTGGTCCTGAAACAATTATTATACCAACAAGCAACCAAACTTGCAATATTTCATGCGTTAACATATATATTTCACATATTTTCGAGGGATATTTTATGTATATCTGGAGCGTTATCAAATCCTCCCATACTTAGTTTATTGCTTGCCCTTAGGTAATCAAAACGAACGCATTTCATTTAATAAAACTTAATGATCACAAGCATAGATAACGCGATAAAGCAACTCAGGAATTTTTATAAATAAGTTTATTTTCACACTCACTCAATTTAGCGAAATGGATAGTAAATGGAAGTCACTCATATGCGCAGTCATGAAATGTTCAAATTACCATGGGCTTGTATAGGAAACTAAACTTCACCGACATGGCATAAGCACCAAACATAAACATCAAAAGAGGTAATTTATTTAGTTATATTATTATTTATTATTTGTTGAAAAAGGTTTATAATAATATCATAATCCATCTTATCCGTAATGTAACAGACTATTCCTTCACTTCATCACTTTTTTTTCTCTTTTTTTCAATTAACTTTCACTTGGGGGAAACTTGCTTTCCCCCATACTTAGGATAAGCATACTACTTCAAATGAACTTAGAATTTTGCAACCTTCGCACTTCATTATAATAGCGATACCAACATTTACGCTCTTCAATTCATACGGATAAAATTTCAGATAATTTAATTAAAAAGCTTTTTGAACAAAATTATTGTATACTTATATTTATATTTTATCACCTCTTAATCAGTAAAATGTTTATAACACGCGAACGTGTTTCTACTTTGGTCTCATAAAGATTTCAAGCACAAGTTCTAGATTTAACAAATCACCAGCACACACATATAATTTTAAATCGACACCAGTGCTCCAGAAAAGGCGACAAACTACAAATACACAGCCGTAACGACGGATGAGACACTTGCAATTGCATTTAAACCTTGACTCGAGAAAGCTAAAGATAAAAATCATCTTAGGTATCAAAGATGGATACCCAAATTCTTAAGATCTAATCCTCATAAATTTTCTTTTGGGTGGTATAAATATACTAGTAATGTTATCAATCCAGATTCAGATTGCTTGTATGTGATCACTAAAATGTTATTTTTCAAAAAAAAATCATTTTTTTTTCTTTTTCTTCACTTTTCCAGTTTATCTCCCCCATACTTAATATGAGCATTGTCCCTAATGTGAAATATTATAGAGAAATATAAAATAGGGAAGTGAAATAATACTTTCTATATGATGAATTTCCTTAGTCTCTGCTTCGCGTCATTTTGTCTCGCACCTTTCTTTTTTCTTTTCCTGTTACAAATATAAATATTGCATAGCATACACAAATAATAATATATTCCTAATTAATAGTAGAAAAGTACGATAATATTGTTTTGAATACCAACAGAGGCATTTTACAGACTATAGTAGTAGTAATAATAATATTATTATTTTTAGAGAAGTCATTTTTTTAAAACATACGTGACCCAAAACATGCGGTCACACAACCAACTCGTGTCACCTCGACACTACTCATCATCATCATCTGGCTGCTGCTGTTGTTGTTGTGGTGAGTACTGCTGATAATACTGGTCATACTACTACTGATCATATCTAGGTGGGTTGTAGGCTCCCTGCAGTGGAACACTGTAAACCCCATCCATGTGCTCAAATACCCCAGCATATATGTCCTAGTGATAAGACTATTTGTAAGCCATCCTCTCAATCGTTCCATGGCGTATCTCCATACTACCCATCCAATCATATAAATCCTGCATCGATGCTCTCGTGGGTCTAGGAATAGCAACTCTCGGTACATCCGGTTGTGGAGCCTCAGGAATCAGTCTAACCTTAAAGTCGATCAACTCCCTAAGTGTGGTAGTATCCAAATCTCTACAATAAATCGGAGCACTCAAACTCCTTATCACCTCATCGCTCAACACCCTTGCCTTCCTAGCAATCTTCGTGATAAACTGTCCACAACAAGTCATACTTTCTCTCTCTCTGAGCACCCACTCCTTTTCTCTTCATCCACCTTACAATCAACCAGGCCACATTCGCATACCCATTTTGGTGTCTAGCATCAAACATACTCAATAACCACAAATCATTTTTCTGTATCTTGTGATACCTAGTTTTCTTCTGATACAAGCCATAAGTGATCATTTTGTGTAACACCCTTAAAACTGGGTTCCTGATAGTAGCAGCGTGACTCCTAGATAAGCTAAGGTTCTCCTCTCGACTAATGCTCAACCAATACTCTTGAGCGTTAAAATGCTCATCACTACGTAAACCTCCTTGAAAGTAAACATCAAAAACTTCCTCTTCAAGCTCCCAGAATGATATAGTCCCAATCTTCGAGCAAACTCCAACAAAGTCAAACTGTGAGCATGGCCACCAAGTCTAAACTTGATAATCTTCTTGGTTTTCAATTCATCATCAGCACTAACTTTATCAAATTCGTAAGTTGAATAGAACTCATGGCAAAGCTCTAAATAAATTGGTTCATTAATGTTAAAAGCTCCCATCCATGCCACAGAAGTGAATATTTATTCATTAGTCCTAGCCTCACAAAAATTTATCCTTAACATTCCATTGATTTATTCACCACACCCTATTCTATTTAATATCTCCTAATTCATGACACACGGTGAATAGATTTTCCTAGGGAGCAAGTGGGCTAATTTGGTGTTATACCTAGACTTTGCATCTCTGTTGCAACCTTCCCATTGTAAGAATTCATGATGAACTTGTGGGAGCAATACCTCCTCCATGGTTTCGTATTGTGTAGAGCGTTTGGGTATTGATGATTCAGCCTCATCATCGTGTGTTCCCATAGTCTATACATCAAAAACAATTCACAATTGAGTATATAGTGATGTTAGAAAACAATTAGCATCAATAGACAGGTTTTTATAGGTTTTTAAAGGTTCTATGAGCTTCTGGTCTTATAAGTGCGGTGCACATCATAGAAGTGCGGCGTACTTCCTGGAAAAATGGCTAAGTGTGTCGGTTTTCTGTTAAAACCAGCGTACTTTCTGGGTTTGATAAAACAATTTTGAATTTTCTTATGATTTTCAACAAATTATTTTTTTTAAATAAATATATATTATGAACAGTATTTTTTAAAATTTTTGACATGCATTTGATTAATAACCCCTAAATAGCATAATTCTATGAGTCAATTGTACATAACAAGCATGGATTTGATTTTCCCCCAATCTAATTATAAATAACCCTAATGAACAAGAAATTGAATTAATTGACAAGAAACAAATTAAAGGATGAAGTTAACTTACCCTAGACATGATTCAAGACTTGATGGATTTATGTTTTGAAACTTTTCTCCTATTTTTTTGCAAAACATGACGGTATCATTTATGTGTGTGTGTTTTTATAAAGAGTTAAATATTGTTTTGTAAGTTTTATGGATGAAAACCGCCATAAAGTGCGGTGCACTTCATAGAAGTGCGGAGACTCTCCCTTCTTTATATATATATATATATATATATATATATATATATATATATATATATATATATATATATATATATATATATATTCTAATCTAAACTTATCTTGTACGTTTTTTAACTTAAATATAATTATAATTGTAAACATAAATTTTTATTTCAATCCATCATATTGACTTTAATATTTAACATATATCATTAATCGGACTAATGTTCGTACATCAAATGTAATCCCTTATGGATTTATACAATTGATTTATTTTTTACTCAAAAAAAACCAGGAGTATATAGTCACTCCTTTATTCCAAATATGGTACTGTTGTATCACTCCTAAAACCAGTTAGGTGACATGATGTCACTCAACTTGTGGTACTTTGCTAGTTTCCTTCTTGTTTTCTTTGTTACAAAACCTTTGTCATAAATATTTCCATACGGGTCGGTCAATCTAATCTTCGCATGCGACTGTCCATCACTATCTTCCTTTTTGTTAAAACATCTAGCATAATCGGGTTTCCACTCAACCTGTTGCAATGCGACAGGAAACGATCCAAGAAAACTGACTACTTTCTTCCAAACACAGATCTTTCGAAAAGGGTTTAGTACTTCCTATAAAGCTATGGACCGGTCCAACGGATCACTACAGTTTAAGTACTTGGCAGATTTTAGTCCGTGTATTGGTGCCCTAAATTTGTTTATTTGAATAGCATACTTTTCTTCATCATCACTGTCGCTTTCTACAATGTCCAAGCTTGTCTGAGCTGCACGAAATGTTTTGATGGCAGATTCCATCAAAAGTGGACGTGATCTTGTCTATCATGTTTAGTATGTTGCCACAAGTGTAAATCAATCCTCTTCCCACAAGTTTCGGTGTATCTCTATCAATTGGCATGTCAAGGATGATAAATTTTCCTATGATGGTGGTTACACCCACCTGGCATAACACATCCTATATCAGAATATGTCAACTTGTAGTTCTCTAACTGCTTCCTTTTGTTCCTACAACTTTCCCCATCTTGCACACGAACTGTGGAACATTAAATCCTTCAATATCTGAGATATCCCCAAAGTCAAGATCGTCTAATAAGAGATCTCAGTCATCACCAATCTTTTCTTCTTCTATAGAACTTTCCAAGAACATATCGAGCTCAGGGTATATTGTAACAGTTCCAGTCCCAAAATCAGCAATTATCCTGGTTAGTCGCAAGAATGATCTTCCAAAAACTACCCCTGGTTCAACATCATCCTCTTCCAAATTGAGTATAAACTTTACAAAATAAATCTCTCCTCTCAACGCTACGATTAATTCCTTCTTAACAACTTTATGTCCACTTTTCTCCTCATAATCCAAACATAATTTCACTGCAAACTCGTTCGAGATCATATTTTCTTCTATAGCGAGGTTTATCTCCCCGTCATATGCTTCCAATCCATTAACGAAACAAGGTGCCACAAATTTGTCGCTAATTTCTTCGGTTTCCATTTTGTGAAAAATGATAGCCTTTGTTTCCCTCTTTCCTCCACTGTTGGCTGTGTCTCGATACTTGGGAGAATTCCAGTCTCCATGTCCTTCAGCCTTGTCACTTGATATTTCGATGACATTCTCTTCTAAGCAAGTTTTTCCAATACTAGAACTTGGATCCATAACTTTTATATGACAAAACAACGATAGAAAAACCGTTAGTGGGTAAGTTAAAACATGTAGTAATACTTTTTTACACTTATATAATATTAATAAGCAGATAGTAATCAATAAACAGAATAATATGTTTTTGAAAATTAAGATATAAGCAAATTTTGACTGTGCAGGAAGTAAAGTGCGTCGCACTTTATAGTAAGTGCGACGTACTTCTTGAGATTTTTCAAAATTTTCATGTTTTTCAAGAAAAACCGGCGTACTTTGGAGTAAGTGCACCGTACTTTTATATATTTCAGTTTCAAGATTTTTAAAATGTTTTCTTTTTATAACTTTATAATTAATCATATCAAATATGTCAGTTAACATTTCATTTAACACATATATAATTATATAGCAAGCTTTAGATCATTAAATTTTATTTTATTTTCTATTAAATTTTCAATTTCCCCTTTTAGATAAGCAAAATTAGATAAGCAAAAATCAGCAAATAAGATAAACACATAAACACTCATAGATCTAAACAAGAAAGACATAAGGCAATGTTTTTTTGATTTTCGAATATAAATTACTTGAATACAAGAGTTCAACAAATAAACCCATAAGGAAAAAGATCCACATGTTTTTAGTGTTGATTTTACAGATTGAAAATGGGGTTTTTTTTTGTTTTGAAATTGGTCTTGATTCTGTTTGTGAAAAAGTGTAGAAAGTGTGGCGTACTTGGTATAAGTACGGCGTACTTTCTGACATTACAGAAAAACCGGCGCACAAAGGAATTGTGCGGCGCACTATCTGAGAAAATTATTTTCTTGGGTCAGTTTGCTAGAAAACTGTATGACGATATTTAAAATTGGTTTGTAAAACAGCAATGGTTTAACTAAGAATGATTTCAATCCCCGGCAACGATGCCAAAAACTTTGATGTGTTTCAAAAGCTTTAAATTTATAATGACTAAAAATACCGATTTATTAGACGAAAACACACGGGTAAAAGTATAACCCATGTATGTAGTATAATTTTTAGGTAAGACCAGGTCGTTCCACGAGATTGGTAATTCTAAGTAAAGTCGGGATGTTTTACAAAAAGTTATCTTATAGACTATCACGATCTAAAGATAAGGGTGAAATTCAAGATTTAAAAGGATATTTATTTTGACTAAGAACAATAATGATGAAAAAGCATATAACCAAACAAGCATGAATTTAAGCATAAAAGTATGAATAGATGGATAATCATTCAAACAATTATCTATTTCATATATTAGAGAATCCTTTCGGCCTTTAATCTTCAATATATAAAATGCGTTAAGATTGATTCAAGTATAAAAGTGATGATGATAAAATCCCTTAATCAAGTTCGTTAGACATATGACTAAGTGTTAAACATTTTCATATCCGGTTTGATAAACATTTTATTAGTCAATTCTCACAAGACTAATATTGAATTGCCATAGACAAACAATGCGAAAGGTAAACATATTGGTGGAGTCTTTCGACCTATATCCACTAAGTATGAATAATGAAACATCAAACAAGTATCCAGGTAATCAAACATAGAATTCATCATCATCATATTCATAAGCAAACACTAAGGCTTGTTCATATCATCATCATCCATATTAGCCCAAATAAATATAAACGAATACTCCATATTCATAGCAATCAAGCACATCACAAGCATCATAGATTCAGAAAACATTAT
This sequence comes from Tanacetum coccineum, assembly GCA_026074375.1. Taxonomy (NCBI): domain Eukaryota; kingdom Viridiplantae; phylum Streptophyta; class Magnoliopsida; order Asterales; family Asteraceae; genus Tanacetum; species Tanacetum coccineum. The sequence continues at coordinate 7,682 of BQNB010053629.1, forward strand.
ATTCAATAAGGATAACATGTTTATACCGATCCCACAAGCAATTGGTATGGACTATTACAAGAACTTTCTTGATCCAAACACTAATTTAATCGGAATTTTAACTAGTAACACTTCTTCTCCGCCACCTTTGGCCTTAATATCTTCCTCCGGTATGATTATAACCTGGAAACGATGAAGATTTAAAGAACACTTCAACCTTTCCCCAATGAACTTCTTCCAACTTTGCTAAGAAAATTCCCTAGGTAGCTTAGAGATGATTTGAGAGAGGATTGTGAAGAATGCAATGATTAGACACTGAATTTCGTGCCCCTTTTATAGTTGTAGATGGTGCTTCAGTTGCTGAAATTGAGGGAGTGAAGAGTTGCACAATCATTGCAATCATTTATGATTTTGGAATAACTGCAGGAGGAGTGCGCCGCACAAATAAAATTGTGCGCCGCATTTGGTCATTTAATTAAATTGCATTTAACCTGCTTTGAAGTACGCCTCACTTGGCTCGTTTTCATTAACTCCTCCCTTCTAGATCCTTCTATTGATGACCGTTAGTGTATTTAACAGAATATCTTTGCACTTTTAGTCGTTTTTTGTCATTCTTGGTCCTGAAACAATTATTATACCAACAAGTAACCAAACTTGTAAAATTTCATGCGTTAACATATATATTTTACATATTTTCGAGGGATATTTAATGTATATTTAGAGCTTTATTAAACACCCAACAGCAACAACATATTTAGCCTCAACTGAGGACATAGCTACTGACTGCTATTTCTTAGCACTCCAACAAACCAATTTTCCACCAAGTATTTGGCAGGCACTCGAGGTTCTTTTTCTGTCCATATTACAACCAGCATAGTTTGAGTCTGAGTCTCCTTTTAGATCAAAGCCTTAACATTTTGGATAATGCAGACCAAGAGTAGGAGTACCTTTCAGGTACTTGAGGATTCTTTTTACAGTAGTTAGATGTGATTCCTTTGGATTGGACTGATATCTTGCACACAAGACTATGGAGAATCGGATATCAGGCCTTGTTACAGTTAGGTACATCAATGACTTAATCATTCCCCTATATGAGGTCTTGTTGACTGGCTTGCCAGCAAGATTAGGACCTAAGTTGTTTAGAGGAACCATGGGTGTTTTCACTAAGAAACAATCAGAAATTTCATATTTCTTGAGTAAGTTCCTAGTGTACTGTTCTTGAAAAATAGTAATTCCTTTGTCATCCTGCTTGATTTGCCGTCTAAGGAAGTAGGTGAGTTCTCCTATCATACTTATTTCAAATTTCTTTGTCATTAGTTTCTCAAACTGTTTAAAAAGTTTATAACTTGTTGAGCCAAATATGATGTCATCTACATACACCTGAACAAGGATGACATCTCCATTTAATTTATAGATAAATAATGTGATATCTATTCTTCCCTTAGTAAACTTATTTTGAATAAGGAAAGTGGATAGAGTCTCATACCATACCCTTGGTGCTTGTTTCATTTCATAAAGGGCTTTGTTAAGCTTGCAGACATAGTCAGGGAACTCATTACTTTCAAAGCTAGGAGGTTGTTTAACATAAACTTCTTCTTTCAATTTACCATTTAGAAAGGCACTTTTGACATCCATTTGATAAACTTTGAAGTTCATGTATGTAGCAAAGGCAAGGAATATCCTGATGGCTTCCATCCTTGCTACTGGTGTAAAGGTTTCATCATAGTCAATTCCTTCTTCTCGACTATAACCTTGTGCAACCAGTCTTGCTTTGTTTTTTGTAGTTATACCATGCTCATCTTTCTTATTCCTGAATACCCATTTGGAGCCTATGTGTAACCCTTGCCCTTTTTCTAAGATTTGAATGTTCTAATTTAGTCCTTTGACTTTTTGGCCTTTTTCAGTTTCGTTAGAACAAGTTTCGTGTTAACGGTGGTGAATAAATGTGATTTTGGTTATTTGATGATTATGTTGCTTGTGATGATCCTTTTTAGAGGGTTTTATTATGTTGGATATGTTTTGGGAGGGTTGTCCCGTGTATAGCTTGAAATGCTGGAAACGAGTCCTGACACGTCCGCTAATGTTCAAAATGAGTTTTGAGAAGTTTAACATGGAAATATGTCGTGTAAATATTCTAAGTTCTTGGAAAAGTATTTTTGAGTTGAATAAAAATAGTAAGTAACTTTGGGTAATATTTTAAAGTCAAGGTTTTTGATTTTTAAGTAAAGCCGACACAAAACGAACCAACCTGAACCCCCTTGGATTCCTAGCCGGTTTCGAGCCAACAAAGGAACAAGATGGCTAGTTGTTAGGATGGCTTATCCCAACCATGGTACATATGATCTTGTCTTGATCCTAAACACACATATTTCATTTTCTACCATGAATCAAAACACACACTTTTCTCTCTTTTTCCTTCGCTCGGCCAAAAACTAACACGCACAAAAACCATACATTTTTGATAAACTTTGGTCAAGAACATGAAGATTTAGAGGTCGTAGGTTGATTCTAGTAATCGGGTTATTGTTTAAACTACGGTTGGGTAGTTGGTTCACGTTCGTCCTCGCTTTTCAAAACCCTCTTTGTAAGTTTTAGAAATTTACATTTCACTTGTACTTTTAAGTGTTTAATGATGCATAGAAGCTAGTTGTACGATGCATTTGTTAAAAATCGAACACGAAAAGTTTGCGAAAGGATATTAAGGGTGCGGTTAGGTTTCGAACAAAAATAAAAAAAAGGATAAGGATTTGTAGTTTTATTGTCGTGGTTGTGATGGTTCAAAAACATTTATTGCTATGTAGCTTATTCTGGTTAGTAGCTTATTGGCTTATTTATAAGCATTTCAGACTTATTTTGAGCTTATTAGCTCTCGGCAAAAATAAGGTAAACAAGGAAAATGTTTTTAGTTATTCACCTTGTATATCGTATTTTGTGGTCTATTTTGATAGCTTATGGTGATAACAAAATATACTACGTAGCTTGATAAATTATTAGAAAGCTTATTATGGATGTTTAAGGCTTATAAAGCTCACAGCCCAATAAGCCGTAGCTTATTGTGGTTCGGATTATTTATTTAGCTATTGTTTTGGGCTTATTTCTTCTAATGGGCTTTAGTATTGGGCCTAAAATGTACTTTATGTATACGAATATCTTAATGGATCCTTATTGGGCTTTAAGGCCCAATAAGCAAAAACTAGTCGTTTTATGAGTTTTAACGAACTTTTAGAAATTGGAGCATATTTATGAAATGATATTGAAAGTTGTTTTGGGGAAATATGCTTTGATAAACGTTGCGAGAAATGATTTTGGTATTTTGACGGAAAAGGGTGAAATTGTGGAAAAATGCTTGAAATTAAGGTTTAAATCCATGGAAAACGTTGTTTAAACGAACGGGTCATGTAAAAATTTCGTAAAAGTCTACACTTAGAAATTTTACTCAAAACGTGATTTTACGATAAAATAATAAAATATTATTATTTTAATACGTCGACTAAAAGACGAAAAATATATTTTTACGAAACTTTCCTAAATTGTTTAGCACGAATAAACGTTTCGTTACTTGTAGTCTAAATGATTAATTAATGATAACTAAGAGTACCGAATGGATTTACCGAAGTATATTTATGAGTGTTTATTATAAGAAATTTCTTATATTACTCTACTATTATATAAAATGGTGTAAGTATATATATTATACTAAGGTATGAGTTGGGAGTATGTTATCTTTTGAAACTATGTCGTCAACCATCACACCACTGAAAACGTTAAGGATGACCGTACAACGCGCATCTGACATCTATGCATCAAACCTGAAAACTGTTTTGGAAATAAATGTCTAAGTGGAACATTAATTGGATTAGGACTTGTTCGGACGTCATTGCATTTTCTTGTGTGATATTGAGTTCGCTGCTAGACACTTTTACTTGAGGTGAGTTCTCGTAGCCCAATTTTTAATGCTTTTTCGTTAGGGGAAAATGATACTCAAAACTGTTTTGAACTGTTTTTTGTACTATGCAAAAGTTGATTTGTTTTTGGGACAATGTTATGTGCTTATGACTGCTATGTGAATGCAATGAGTTTGGTTAAATATGATGTGTGAAACTTTCTGTGTGGATCATTTATAATATGTCGTGTTGCTCTGTTATAGCATGGACTTGCTATGGTTTGAAATGATATGTGATGTTCCGCCCTATATATAGCTCCAACTGGTAGGATCTAGGTGCGTGTAAATTGAGAGTTGAGGACATTGCATGGCAATGGTCCATATGGATGAGATTTGGCTAGCATGGATTTTCTATATTTGGAAATTGAATGTGTTGCATGTATTCACTGTCATATTGCACAATTGTCCACTATTTAAAATATTGGCACAACGACTGGGTTTTTTTCAAACCTACGAGCTCACCAACATTATTGTTGACCTTTTCGAGTATCATTTTTAGGTGTTGATATTGATCAGTGAAGTTGTGTTGCAAGTTTTAGCAGACCATAAGAGCATCCTGTATGGATTGCGTTCTGAGAGATTTGGTGTTGAATTTTATGTTGAACTTAAGTATTTAAGAATTATCGTTTTAAGACTAGTATGGACCCCTATGTGGGTATTTGGTTGTATTTGTGGAGACTATGTGATGTGTTCTTGTTGGGACTTCGCTCAAGTCTGTACTTGAGGTGGAAGATCATCATGACACTTTTCATTAATGCATTTTAGTTTTCTCTATCTTGTATCTTGTGTTATGATTGATCATTCTTCGTCGCATGCCCGGGTTTTCGCCTATGACGGGGTGTGACAGATTGGTAATCAGATCCAAGGTTATAGAGAACTAGGTGGTTTGGCCTAGACTATAACCTAAGAACCTTCATATAGTTACGTTGTAGGATCTATGTGCGCGGTGTTCCGCTTATACTTGCTTTTGTGGTTATATAGTATATCGTATTAGAAAAGTCAATCATTGAAATGTGTGAGCCTAATAATGGGTACAACTGGGAAAGGATGTGAGTATAAGTACGGTAGCCAACGTAGTTATAAACGTATCACGACTTACATGTATTTAATAATATCGTTCACACAAATCGGTGTTGACACCTTAGGACCGTAATATGCGTATTATAGTATACTAAGTTATCCTATATTTTAACCTTCCTGCCTACCTAACGTTACCTATGTCATCCCTCGTGTAGATAATGCCGCCAAGAATGATGACACGAAGTGCTGGTCGGGCAACTACCACACCACGATGAGGAAGGACGGGTGGACGGACTGGTAGAGGAGGTGGTAGAACTAGAGGTCGATCTGGTGATCAGGGTAATGGTGGGATTGATGGTCAAGGTGGCCAAGTAGGTGGTCAAGGTACTAAAGTGAATGATGGTGTTGACGGAGTCCCCGACTTCTCTACTATCATTGCACAACAACTACAGAACTTACTTCCCGCTATCTTAGCTCAAGTAGGCAACCAAGGTAGTAACCTGGGGATGGTAGGAATGAAAATGGCGATGCCGTCAATGACAACATCCAGGGCGATGTTAGGAATGTCACTATGAATAACGACAAAAGGGGTTGTACCTCTAAGGAGTTCTTAGCTTGTAACCCAAAGGAGTATGATGGTAAGGGAGGTGCTATAGTATATACCCGTTGGATTGAGAAGATGGAGTCAGTTCAGGATATGAGTGGGTGTAGGGATACCAAAAGGTGAAGTACACTTCTGGGTCATTTGTTGGTAAGGCTCTCACGTGGTGAAACTCTCAGATCCACACACGAAGCTGAGAGGCCGCTGTTGGGATGTCATAGGAAGACTTTAAGAATTTTACAAGAGTGGATTTCTGCCCGGTCATGAGATGCATAAACTAGAAACTGAGTTTTGGAACTACGTCATGGTCGGGGCTGGCCATGTTGCGTACACTGATAGGTTTCATGAATTGGCTAGGTTAGTTCCCCATTTAGTTACCCTAAGAACAAGATAATTGAGAGATACATTTATGGCCTTGCTCCACAGATCCGTAAGATGGTGGCAGTAACGGAGCCAACAACTATTCAAAAGGCTGTGCAGAAAGCTGGTACACTAACAGATGAAGCCATTAGGAATGGATCACTTAAGAGGAACACTAAGAAGAGAGGTAATGGTGGAGAGCCTAGTATAGGAATGTGAAGGATGATAACAAAAGGTCTAGGACTGGAATGCTTTTGCTACAACTGCTTATCAGTGAGAGAGAGTACATGGTATGACACCTTAAATATACTAACTATAACCTGACTAAACTGAGTCAAATTAGCGGCTTGTTTTTGTTGTAAACCGCCTTGGCATCTTGCTAAGGATGAAGAGTAGTTACCTAGGATGGGGAACCCAGTGATGACTAGAAACCAACTGCTTACTTCGTGGAGCATGTTTTGGATGTGGGGGGGGGGGGGGGATCCCCCCCCCCCTTTGTCCGTTGCGGGGGGGGGGGGGTTTTGCTGGTACGATCATTTCAAGGCAGGCTTGTCCTAGGTTGATCCAAGCACAAAGGCCAGGGGAAACCGTCTAAATAAAGTTGTTGCTAATAATGAGGGACAAGGTCTTGGGAACAACGGTAACCAGGCACGTACAAGGTGGTTATGTTGGGAGTAGAGGAGGCTTGCCAGACTAAACATCATGGCGGGTTTGTTCCACTTTAAACGGATCTTCTATGCTACAACTTATTCGATGCTCGGTGCCGACTATTGTTTTCGTTCCACTTCTTTCATACCTATGTTAGGCATAAAAGCCCCAGTGGAATTAGGGATTCAGTTGATGTATTGAGATAGCTAGCGGGCAGTAGTAGAGATTGATAAAGTTATTAGGGGTTGAAAACTAGAAATAGAAGGTCACATGTTTGATATTAATTTGATACCATTTGGAAGCGGGAGTTTTGATGTGATCATAGGAATGGATTGGTTGTCCAAACATAAGGCTAAAATAATTTATCATGAGAAGGTAGTTAGAATACCCCTACAAGACGGCAAAGTACTTAGAGTTATAGGAGAAAGACCAGAAGAGAAAAAGACATCTAATGAGTCTAAGGCCAAGGAACAAAAACAAGAAGAGATTGTTGTGGTTAGAGACTTTCTTGAGGTATTTTCGGATGACCTATCAGGATTACCACCTATTCGAGAAATCGAGTTTCGTATTGAGTTAATCCCTGGAGCAATACCGGTCGCGAAATCTCCCTATCGATTGGCACCTTTGAAATGGAGGAGTTGTTAGGTCAACTCAAAGAACTCTAGGATAAGGGTTTCATTCGACCAATCTCGTCGCCTTGGGGAGCACCGGTATTATTTGCTAAGAAGAAGATGGTTCCTTTAGAATGTACATGTGGAGGACATTCCAAAGATTGTGTTTAGAACTTGTTATGGACATTTCGAGTTCACAGTAATGTCCTTTTGTCTGACTAATGCACTAGTGGTATTTATGGATCTAATGAACCGAGTGTGTAGGCCTTATCTAGACACGTTTGTGATAGTGTTCATTGATGATATCTTTATTTACTCTAGAACCTGGGAGGAGCATGAAATGCATCTAGGATTAGTTTTGGAACTACTCAAGAAGGAGAAACTGTATGCTAAGTCTTCTAAGTGGGAATTCTGGTTGCAAGAGGTATAGTTTCTTGGGCATGTGATCAATGGTGATGGGATTCATGTAAACCCCAGTAAGATTGAAGCTGTTAAGAATTGGGAAGCCCCTAGAACTCCTTCCAAAGTTCGTTTATTTCTAGGCTTATCTGGTTATTATCGTCGATTCATTGAGAAATATTCTAAGATAGCTAAGTCGCTTACCATTTTGACACAAAAAAGTAAGACCTTTGATTGAGGTGAGGAACAGGAAAGGGCGCTTCAAACTTTGAAGGATAAGTATTGTAATGCACCTGTTCTAGCTCTCCCTGATGGACTGGAAGATTATGTGGTGTAATGTGATACATCAGGCTTAGGATTAGGTTGTGTGTTGATGCAAAGAGGTAAGGTGATAGCATATGCATCTAGGCAGTTGAAAATCTATGAGAAAAACTACACCACCCATGATTTAGAATTGGGTGCGCTTGTGTTTGCTCTCAAGATCTAGAGACACTACTTGTATGGCACAAAGAGCATTATCTATACCGACCATAAGAGTTTTTGGCATATCTTTAACCAAAAAGAATTGAACATGCATCAGCGTCACTGGATAGAGCTTTTCAGCGACTATGACTGCAAAATTCACTACCATCTTGGTAAGGCGAATGTAGTAGCTGATGCACTGAGTAGGAAGGAGAGGATCAAACCTAGGAGGATTAGAGCCATAAACATGATCCTTCGGTCGAGTATCAAGGATAAGATACTAGCGGCTTAGGAAGAGGCATCTGATGAGTCTGCAGGGTTGCAGAGATGGCTAGATGAACTGATAGAACATAGGAGTGATGGAGCATTGTATTACCTGGATCGAATATGGGTCCTTTTAAAGGGTGATGTGAGAACCCTGATAATGGATGAAGCCCATAAGTCGAAGTACTCTGTACACCCAGGAGCTGACAAGATGTACTATGATCTTAGGGATATGTACTAGTGGCTAGGAATGAAAAAAGATATAGCTGTGTATGTAAGTAAATTGTTTAAACATGTTTGAAGGTGAAGGCTGAACATCAGAGGCCATCTGGCTTACTGCAGTAACCTGAGATCCCTGAATGGAAATGGGAGAGAATAGCAATGGACTTTGTTACGAAGCTACCAAGGACTAGTAGTAGGAATGACATAATTTGGGTCATTGTGGACCAATTGACTAAGTCCGTCATTTTCTACCTATGTGTGAGGACTATAAGATGGATAGGTTAGCTAGACTCTATCTGAATGAGATCGTTGCTAGGCACGGTGTGCCGATCTCAATCATATCTGATCGTGATAGTCGTTTCACATCGAGGTTTTGGCAAACAATGCAAGAGGCATTAGGAACTAGGTTAGACATGAGTATGGCTTACCTCCCTCAGACTGATGGTCAGAGTGAGCATACTATCCAAACCATGAAGACCAGCTTAAAGCATCCTCTTTGACTTTTGGGGGAAGTTGGGATGTTCATCTTTCATTAGTTGAGTTTTCGTATAGTAATAGTTATCATTCTAGTGTGAGGTGTGCTCATTTTCGAGCCTTGTATGGTAGAAAGTTCCGTTCACGATCATGTGGGCAGAGTTGGAGAAGGAACAACTGAATAGGTTGAGTAGTGCAAGAAACTATTGAGAAGATCTCACAGATCAAGAATAGGCTTAAAAGTTGCACGTGATCGTCAGAAAAGCTATGCCAATAAGAGGAGGAAACCTTTAAAGTTCAGTGTAGGTGATCATGTTTTGCTCAAAGTGTCGCCTTGGAAAGGTGTGGTACGCTTTGGGAAGAAGGGGAAACTAGCACCTAGATTCTTTGGACCTTATGAGATCATTGAGAGTGTCGGTCCTGTAGCTTATAGACTTAGATTGCCGGTAGAACTTTACGGTGTTCATGACACGTTCCACGTGTCAAACCTTAAGAAGTGTTTGGCTGACCCAACACTGCAATTTCCTTTGTGGATGAGATCCAGTTTATGCTATGTTGAACTTTATGGTGAAATAGTAGAAGCTTAGAGCAAGTGTTCAAGAAGCATAAGGGAGTAGAATTACCATCGTAAGGTTAGATGGAATTCGAAACGTGGACTGAATTCTAGTGGGAGCAGAAGATCCAATTGAAACTTAAGTATCTGATCTTTTTTATTTCTAGCAGTAGTTGAAATTTGAGGTCAAAATTCTTTTTAAGGGGGGTAGAATGTAACCATTGCCCTTTTCTGAGATTGAATGTTCTAATTTAGTCCTTTGACTATTTGACTTTTATCATTTCAGTTAGAACAATTTCCGTGTTGACGGTGGTGAATAAATGTAATTTCGGGCATCTTATGTGTTTATGACTTATGATAATCCTTTTTAGAGGATTTTATCTATGTTGATTATATTCCGGGAGGTTCGTCCTGTAAATAGCTTGAAATGTCAAAAACGAGTCCCGACACGTCCGTTAATGTTCAAAACGAATTTTGGAAAGTTTAATTTGGAAATATGTCGTGTAAATATTCTAAGTTCTTGGAAAAGTATTTTAAGTCTAATAAAAATACTAGGAAACTTCAGGTAATATTTTAAAGTCGAGAACTTTGAGTCTTAAGAGAACCCGACACAAAACGAAGACTCCCGTGACCCTTTGGATACTATATCCGGTCTAGGACAAAGGGGGGACAAGAAGGGTTAGTTTTTAGCTTTTGTGTCCCAAGCCAAGTACAAATCATTTTGTCTTAACCATAACATGCATTTCTCATTTCCATCTTCAAACATTTTTCTTGTTTCTCTCTTGTGGCTTGCGTCCGATCTACACACACACACACTTAAAAATTTTGCAACTTAATCAAGAACATGAAGATTTAGGAAAAGTAGTTTGAATTTGTATTCGGGTTATCATTTAAACAACGTTTGGGTTGTCGGATCGTGTCTTAACTCGCTTTTAAAACCCTCTTTGTAAGTCTTTTAAATTTTAATTTAACTTGTACTTTTGAATGTCTAATGATGCGTAGAAGCAAGTTGTACGGTGCGTTTCAAAAAAATCAAACACGAAAAATTTACGAAAAACCCATTTAGGGTGCGTGTATGGTTCGAACACAAATAAAAAGAGAACAAGGGTTTGTTATTTTTATGACGTGGCTGTGATGGTTGAAAAATATTTATTTGCTATTTAGCTTATTTTGATTAGTAGCTTATTTGACTTATTTATAAGCACTAATGAACCTAATTGTGGGCTTATATTGGTTCGAAAACCACAAGGACAAAAGAATAGTTATTTTTGGTTACTTACCTCTTATGTCGTATTTTTGTGGTCTATTTTGATAGCTTATGGTTATAACCAAATGAACTACGTAGCTTATTAGCTTATTTAAAAGCTTAATATATTTGTTTGGGAGCTATAGGGCTCACGGCCCAATAAGCCTAATAAGTTGTGGCTTATTGTGGTTCGGATTATTTTGGTAACTATCATTTGGGCTTATATTTACTAATGGGCTCTAGTATTGGGCCTAAATCATATTTTATTACCACAAATAACTTAATGGACTTCTATTGGGACTTAAGGCCCAATAAGTGAAAACAAGTCGTTTTATGGTTTTGACGGACTTTTGAAAAGTGAAACATACCTATGTAATGATGTTGAAAAGTTGTTTGGGAAATACGTTTTGGTAAACGTTGCGAGATATGAATTTGGTATTTTGTCGGAAAATGGTGGAATGGAGGAAAAGTGTTTGAAATTAAGGTTTAAAACCTTGGAAAACATTGTATAAACGAACGGGCATTCGAACACTTTTATAAATTCTTTATACTTAGATTTATTCAAAAACTTTAATCTTAGACAAAATAATTAAACATATTATTAATTTTAATAAGTCGATAAAAGACGAAAAATATATAATATTTTATAAATATAAAATATGAAACTTCTCTAAGTTGTTTTATGTAAATAAACGTTTAATTTCCTATACGCTATACAATTAATTAAGGTAACTAAGGTTTACCGAATGGATTTAACGAAGTATATTTTGGAATGTCTATTATGTTGGTTATTTATATTACTTATCTATTTTAATTAAATGTATAAGTATATTATATTAAAGGTATGGAATTGAGTATGTTATCTTGAAACTAAGTCGTGTAACCATCAAACAATTGATAAAGTTAAGGGTGAATATACAAACAACACATTTGACCACTATGCATCAAACCTGAAAACATCTTTTGAAACGTATGTCTAAATTGAACATTTATTAGACTAGGTCGTGTTCGGACGTCATTGCATTTGCTTGTTTGATCTTGCCCACTGTCACCTGTTGAGGTGGGTCTCGTAGCCCACTTTTTAATTTTTCCATTGGGGGAAAATGATACTCAAATATGTTTTGAACTTGTTTTCTGTACTGTGCAAAAGTTGATTTGTTTTCGGGACATTTTATGTGCCTATGACTGCTATGTGAATGACATGAGTTTTGGTAGAATATGTTGTGTGGAACTTTCTGTGTGGATCTTTTATAGCATGGACTTGCTATGGTTTGAAATGATATGTGATCTTCCGCCCTATGTATAGCTCCAGCTGGTAGGCTTTAGGTGCGTGTGAATTAAGAGTTGAAGAACCTTGCCGTGGCATTTGGTGTCCATACGGATGAGATTTAGATAGCATGGAGTTGCTATGTTTGGAAAATTGAATGTGTTGCATGTATTCACTGTCATATTGCATAATTGTCCACTACTTAAAATATTGGCACATCGACTGGGTTTTCTATCAAACCTACGAGCTCACCAACATTTTTGTTGACCTTTTTGAGTATCATTTTCAGGTATCGAGAATGATCAGTGAAGTTGAGTTGCAAGCTTTAGCAGACCTTAAAAGCATCCCGTATGGATTGCATTCTGAGAGATTTATCATTGAGCTTTGTGTTGAACTTAAGTAATTTTGAGGATTGTTGTTAAGACTAGTATGGGACCCCTACGGGGGCATTTGGGTTTATTTGTGGAGGACTATTAATGTGTTCTTGTTGGAATTCAATCTAGTCTGTATTTGAGGTTATAAGATCATCTGTCACTTTTTATTTAATGCTTTTTAGTTTTCTCAATATGTACTTGTGTTTCTTGATTGATCAATTTCATCACATACTTGTGTTTTCGCCTATGTCATCACACCCGGACCATTGGCAAGTTAACGCGGGTATGCGACGTAAAAATGATCAATCTTAAACACAATGGTAACTTGTTAGAGAAAACTAAAATGGCATTAATAAAGAGTGTCATGGTGAATCTTAACCTGAAGACTGTATTGAGTGATGTCCCACAAGAACACATCAAACTAGTCTCCACAAAATACATAGCAAATACCCAGAAGGGGTCCTACTAGTCTTAATACAACAATCCTCAAATATTAGTTCAACACAAAGCTTAATGCCAAAATCTCTCAGAACGCATCCATACAGGGCTTTTAAGGTCTGCTAAAGCTTGAAAACTCAACGTCACTGTTCATTCTTAATACCTAAATGATACTCGACAAGTGTTAAACTAAAATGTTGGTGAGCTCGTTGAGGTTTGTAGAAAATCCCAGTCGATGTGCCAATATTTTAAAATAATAGACAATCTGCAATATGACAGTGATACATGCACAAATTTAATTTCCAAAACATAGAAACTCCATGTATCTAAATTCTCATCAGTTGGACACAATTGCCACGCAAGGTCTTCAAACTCGGTAATTACTCGCACCAAGTCCTACCAGTGGAAGCTTATCATAGGGCGGAAGTCAAATATCATTTCAAACCTTGCAAGTCCATGCTATAAAAGAATCCACACAGGAAAGTTCCCACACAAACATATTCTACCAAAACTCATTCATTCATATAGCAGTCATAGGCACATAACATTGTCCCGAAAACAAATCAACTTTTGCACAGTACAGAAAACAAGTTCAAAACAGATTTGAGTATCATTTTCCCCCAACGGAAAAGATTTAAAAAAGTGGGCTACGAGGAACCCACATTCAACAACGGTGACAGTGGCAAAGATCAAAACAAGCAATGCTAATGACGTACAAAACTCGACCTAGTCTATAATGTTCAATTTAGACATACGTTTCAAAAGATGTTTTCAGGTTTGATGCATAGTGGTCAAATGTGCGTTGTATATTTCACCCTTAATGTTATCAATTGTGTGATGGTTGACGACTTAGTTTCAAGATAACATACTCAATTCATACTTTAGTATAATATACTTATACTATTTAAGTAAAATAGATAAGTAATATAAGATAACTAAATAATAGACATTCAAAATATACTTCGGTAAATCCATTCGGTAACCTTAGTTATCTTAATTAATTGTATAGCTTATAGGAAATTAAACAATCATTTACATAAAACAACTTAGAGAAGTTTCATATTTTATATTTATAAAATATATATTTTTCGTCTTTTAGTCGTATTTTAAAATATATATTTTATTATTTTGTCGTAAAAGTAAATTTTTTGAATAAAAATCTAAGTATAGGATTTTTTTTTTATAAATTTCGACATGACCCGTTCATTTATACAACGTTTTTCAGGTTTTAAACCTTAATTTCAAACACTTTTCCTCCATTCCACCATTTTCCGACAAAATACCAAATTCATATCTCGCAACGTTTACCAAAACGTATTTCCCAAAACGACTTTCAACATCATTACATAGGTATGTTTCACTTTCCAAAAGTCCGTCAAAACCCATAAAAACGACTTGTTTTCTCTTATTGGGCCTTTAAGGCCCAATAGAAGTCCATTAAGTTATTTGTAGGTATAAAATAAGATTTAGGCCCATTATAGAGGCCCATTAGTAATATAAAGCCAAATGATAGTTACCAAATAATCGAACCACAATAAGCCACAACTTATTAGGCTTATTGGGCCGTGAGCCCTATAGCTCCCAAACAACATAATATTGTTAAGCTTTTAAATAAGCTAATAAGCTACGTAGTTCATTTGGTTATAACCATAAGCTATCAAAATAGACCACAAAAATACGACATAGGAGGTAAGTAACCAAAAATAACTATTCTTTTGTCCTTGTGGTTTTCGAACCAATATAAGCCCACAATTGGGTTCATTAGTGCTTATAAATAAGCCAAATAAGCTACTAATCAAAATAAGCTAAATAGAAAATAAATGCTTTTCAACCATCACAAGCCACGTCATAGAAATAACAAACCCTTGTTCTCTTTTTATTTTGTGTTCGAAACCATACAGCACCCTAAATGGGTTTTTTTCGTAAATTTTTCATGTTTGAATTTTAGAAAACGCACCATACAACTAGCTTCTACACATCATTAGACATTCAAAGGTACAAGTTAAATTAAAATTTAGAAGACTTACAAAGAGGGTTTTAAAATCGAGTTAAGACACGATCCGACAACCCAAACGTTGTTTAAATGATAACCCGAATACTAGAATCAACCCACTTTTCCTAAATCTTCATGTTCTTGATTAAGTTGCAAAATTTTTAAGTGTGTGTGTGTAGTAGATTTGAACGAAGCCACAAGAGAGAAAACAAAGAAAAATGTTTTTGAAGATGGGAATGAGAAATGCTATATGTTATGGTTAAGACTAAATTGATTTTGTACTTGGCTTTGGGAACACAAAGCTAAAAACTCATCCTTCTTTGTCCCCCTTATTATCCTAGACAGGCTTATGTATCCAAAGGGTCAAGGGAGTCTTCGTTTTGTGTCGGGTTCTCTTAAGACTCAAAGTTCTTGACTTTAAAATATTACCTGAAGTTTCCTAGTATTTTTATTAGACTTAAAATACTTTTCCAAGAACTTAGAATATTTACACGACATATTTCCAAATTAAACTTCCAAAAATTCATTTTGAACATTAACGGACGTGTCGACTCATTTTTGACATTTCAAAGCTTTATTTTACAGGACGATACCACAGGAATATAATCAACATAGATAAAATCCTCTAAAAAGGATTATCACAAGTCATAAACACATAAGATGCCCGAAATCACATTTATTCACCACCGTCAACACGATAATTGTTCTAACTGAAATGATAAAAGTCAAATAGTCAAAAGACTAAATTAGAACATTCAATCTCAGAAAAGGGCAATGGTTACATTCTACCCCCCTTAAAAAGAATTTTGACCTCAAATTTCAACTACTGCTAGAAATAAAAAGATGCAGATACTTAAGTTTCATTTTGAACTTCATGCTCCCAAGTTGAATTCGGTCCACGTTTCGAATTCCATCGAACTTGGACGAGGTTTAGTTCTACTTTAGCTTAGGCTTCTTGAACTCTCGCTCTAAGACTTCTACTAGTTCTACCATAAAGTTCAACTTAGCATTAACTTGGATCTCATCCAAAGGAAATTGCAGTGTTGGGTCAGCCAAACACTTCTTAAGGTTTGACACGTGGAACGTGTCATGAACACCGTTAAGTTCTACGGCAGTCTAAGTCTTAAGCTACTAGATCGAACACTCTCAATGTATCTATAAGGTCCAAAGAATCTAGAGTGCTAGTTTCCCTTCTTCCAATGCGTACCCACCTTTCCAGGCGTACACTGTTGAGCAAAACATGATTCACCTGACACGGAACTTAAAGGTTTCCTCCTCTTATTTGGCATAGCCTTTCTGCGATATGGGAGCTTTTAGGCCTATCCTTGATCTGTAGATTTTACTCAATAGTTTCTTGCACTAGCTCTTGCCCTATCAGTTTGTCCTTATCCAACTTCTGCCAACATGATCGGTTGAGCGGAACTTTTACACATACAAGGTTCGAAAGGGCACACCTCACAATAGGAATGAATAACTATACTATACGAAAACTCAACTAAGGGAAGATGATCATCCAAATTCCCCAGTCAAAGAGGCATGCTTTAAGCATGTCTACCATGGTTTTTTTGTGATAGTATGCTCACTCTGACCATCAGTACTGAGGGAGGTAAATCCTTCATAATCATGTCTAACCTAGTATCCTAATGCATTTGCATTGTTTCCACAAACCTCAGATGTTGAAACGAATATCACGATCCGAATATGATCGAGATCGACACACCGTGCCTAGCACTGTCTATTCAGATAGAGTTCTAGCTAATCCTATCCATGCTTATTAGTCCTACTCACATGGGTAGAAAAATGAAATGGATTAGTTAATTGGTCGCACATGACCAATTATGTCATTCCTAGCTACTTGAGTCGCCTTGGTTGCTTCGTAGACAAGAGAGGTCCATTGCGTATTCTCTATAACCATTTACGCTTCAGGATCTCATGGTTACTGCAGTAAGCAGATCGGCCTTGATGTTCAGCCTTCACTTTCAAACAGTTAAACATTTTACTTACATACACAGCTATATCTTTTTTTCATTCATGCCAGCTAAGTACATGTCCTATGAATTTCTTAGTAACATCTTTGTCAGCTTCTGGGAGTACAGAGTAACTCTCGAATTATTGGCTTTATCCCTTATCAAGGTTCTCTCATCACCCTTCAAAGGGAACATATTCGATCCAGGTAATATCAAATGCTCCATCACTCCTTTGCTCTTATTAGTTCATTAGCCATCTTGTAAAACCCTGCGGACTCATCAATGCTCTTCCTAAGCTGCTAGTATCTTATCTTGATACTCGGACTAAAGGATATGTTTATGGAATCTAATCCTCTAGGTTTGATCCTCTCCTTCCTACTCAGTGCATCAGCTACTACATTCGCTCTCTACCAAAGATGGTAGTGTATATTTTGCAGTCATAGTCGCTAAAAAAAGCTCGATATATGACGCGGTGCATGTTAGGCAAATTCCATTGGTTAAAGATGTGCGAAGACTCTTATGGTCGTATAGATAATGCTTCTATGTGCCATACAAGTAGTGTCTATAGTTCTTGAGAGCAAACCTCAAGGCACCAATTATAAGATCATGGGTGGTGTAGGTTTTCTCTTAGATTTGCAACTGCCTGATAGCATATGCTATCACCTTACCTGCTTGGTGCATCCAAAACACAACCTAATCCTTAAGCCTGATGTTTATCACATTACACCACATAATCTTGCGTCAGTATCCATCAGGGAGATGTGCTCTAGGAGAACAGTGGGCCATGATTGCGATAAAGGATGTTGAGCGCGGTGATCTCTTCGCAGAGTGTTGTTGTGAAGCGCGCGGCGTCTTGTTCCTGTTGTCCTCCCCCTCAGAGAATCAATGGTCTTACTTTTTTGTTGTCAAAATGGTAAGCGACTTAGCTTTCTTAGAATATTTCTCAATGAATTCTGACGATAATAACCAGATAAGCTAGAAATTAAACGAACTTTTGGAAGAGTTCTAGGGGGAATTCCCAGAAATTCTTAACGCTTCAATCGTATGGGGGATTTTACATGAAATCCCATCCCATTGATCACATGCCTCTCATGAAAATAACTATACTCTTGCAAACCAGTAATTCTCCGCTCTCCTACTTAGAAGACTTAGCATTCAGTTTCTCTTTCTTGAGTTGTTCCTCAAAACTTACACCCTAGAGCGCAATTCGAGTCTGCTCATCCCAGTTCTAGAGTAACTAAAATATCATTCAATGAACACTATCACTAACGTCCTTGTCTAGATAGGCATACACACTAGGTTCCATTATGATCCATATATACCCACTAGTGCATTAGTCAGAACAAAAGGAACATTTACTGTGAACTCGAAATGGTCTCATAAACAAGTTCCTAATACACAATCTTTGGAATGTCCTCCACATGTACATTATAAAAGGAAACCATCTTATTTTTAGCATATATAATACCGGTGCTCCCTAGTGCTGACTGGTGGAGAAAGAAGATTTGGGCGCGAATGAATCTTATCTAGAGTTGCTGAGTTTATACTACCTAACAAATCTCCATTTTTTGAGGTGCGCTAATCGAATAGTGAGATTATTCATAGACCGGTGATTTACTCTCAGGGTTTAACTAATACGAAAACTCGATTTCTCGACTAGGTTGGTAATCCTGAATAGGTCATCGAAAATACCTCAAGAAAGTCTCTAAACCACAACTATCGTTCTTGTTTTTTGTTCCTTGGTTAGCACTCATTAGATGTCTTATTTTATGCTGTTTTCTTGTAATTTTTGACTTATCCGTACATGCACACACAAAACACAAATACAAGCATATTTTTGCCATTTTTGGTCTGTTTTGGGTTTAATTGGGTTATTTTAGATACAAACGGATATGTGTATTTTACACTTATCACTCCCCAAGGGGATGAGCTTGGTCGAATGAAACCCTTGTCCTGGAGTTCTTTTAGTTGACCCGACAACTCCTCCATTTCAGAAGGTGCCAATCGATAGGGAGATTTAGTGACCGGTATTGCTCCAGGGACTAACTTAATACGAAATTCAATTTCTTGAATAGGCGGTAATCCTTATAGGTCATCCGGAAATACCTCGGGAAAGTATCTAACCACAACAATCTCTTCTTGTTTTTGTTCCTTGGCCTTAGCAATCATTAGATGTCTCATTTTCTCTTCCGGTCTTTCTCCTATAACTCTAAGTACTTTACCGTCCAGTAGTGGTATTCCAACTACCTTCTCGTGACAAATTATCTTAGCCTTCTGGTTGGACAACCAATCCATTCCTATGATCACATCGAAACTCCCACTTCCAAATGGTATCAAATTAATATCAAACACGTGACCTTCTATTTCTAGTTTGCATCCCCTAATAACTTTATCAATCTCTACTAGCTTCCCGCTAGCTATCTCAATCTCATAACTTAATCCTAAATCACTGGGCTCTATGCCTAAGATAGGTATGAAAGTAGTGGAAACAAAACTATTGTCGGCACCATAATCGCATAGTGTTCTAGCATAGTGATCGTTTAAAGTGAACGTACCCGTCACTATGTTCGGGTCCTGGCGAGCCTCCTCTCCTCCCCGCATAAATGACCTTCCACGTGCCTGGTTACCATTGTTTCTATGACCTTGTCCCCCGTTGTTAGCAACAACGTGGTTTGGATGGTTTCCCCTAGTCTTTATGCTTGGTTCAGCCTAGGACATGCTGCCTTCAAATGATTGGTTCCTCCACACTCATAACATGCTCTAAGAGCAGCAGTTGGGTTTCTAGCATTTACCTGGTTCACCATCCTAGGGGCCACTCTACAGTCCTTTGCCATATGTCTAAGACGGCCACAGTTAAAACAAGCCCGACAAGGTATCTCAAGTGGGTGGTGTAGGTTACAGCTTACACACTTAGGGATTGGGCCATTGTACTCTCTCCTTACCGAGTTAGTGGTTGTAGCAAAAGCATTCCCAGCCCTAGTCCTCTTGTTATCATCCTTCACATTTCTATCCCTACTAGACTCTCCACTGTTACCTCTCTTCCCAGGGGTAACTAAGTGGGGGAACTAACCCAACCAACTAATAGAACCTATCAGTATACGCAGCATGGCCAGCCCTGACCATGGCGTAGTTCTAGAACTTAGTTTCTAGTTTCTGCATTTCATTGACCGGGTAAGATTCCTCTCTTGTCAAAGTCTTAAAGTCCTCCCATGACATAGCAACATTGTCTTCTTGACTTCGTGTGTGGATCTGAGAGTTCCACCACGTGAGAGCCTTACCAACAAATGACCCAGCAGTGTACTTTACCTTCTGATTTTCCTTACACCCACTCATATCCTGAACTGACTCCATCTTCTCAATCCAACGAGTATATACTATAG
Organism: Tanacetum coccineum; assembly: GCA_026074375.1. Lineage (NCBI taxonomy): Eukaryota > Viridiplantae > Streptophyta > Magnoliopsida > Asterales > Asteraceae > Tanacetum > Tanacetum coccineum. The sequence continues at coordinate 27,883 of BQNB010053629.1, forward strand.
CACCTCCCTTACCATCATACTCCTTTGGGTTACAAGCTAAGAACTCCTTAGAGGTACAACCCCTTTTGTCGTTATTCATAGTGACATTCCTAACATCGCCCTGGATGTTGTCATTGACGGCATCGCCATTTTCATTCCTACCATCCCCAGGTTACTACCTTGGTTGCCTACTTGAGCTAAGATAGCGGGAAGTAAGTTCTGTAGTTGTTGTGCAATGATAGTAGAGAAGTCGGGGACTCCGTCAACACCATCATTCACTTTAGTACCTTGACCACCTACTTGGCCACCTTGACCATCAATCCCACCATTACCCTGATCACCAGATCGACCTCTAGTTCTACCACCTCCTCTACCAGTCCGTCCACCCGTCCTTCCTCATCGTGGTGTGGTAGTTGCCCGACCAGCACTTCGTGTCATCATTCTTGGCGGCATTATCTACACGAGGGATGACATAGGTAACGTTAGGTAGGCAGGAAGGTTAAAATATAGGATAACTTAGTATACTATAATACGCATATTACGGTCCTAAGGTGTCAACACCGATTTGTGTGAACGATATTATTAAATACATGTAAGTCGTGATACGTTTATAACTACGTTGGCCACCGTACTTATACTCACATCCTTTCCCAGTTGTACCCATTATTAGGCTCACACATTTCAATGATTGACTTTTCTAATACGATATACTATATAACCACAAAAGCAAGTATAAGCGGAACACCGCGCACATAGATCCTACAACGTAACTATATGAAGGTTCTTAGGTTATAGTCTAGGCCAAACCACCTAGTTCTCTATAACCTTGGATCTGATTACCAATCTGTCACACCCCGTCATAGGCGAAAACCCGGGCATGCGACGAAGAATGATCAATCATAACACAAGATACAAGATAGAGAAAACTAAAATGCATTAATGAAAAGTGTCATGATGATCTTCCACCTCAAGTACAGACTTGAGCGAAGTCCCAACAAGAACACGTCACATAGTCTCCACAAATACAACCAAATACCCACATAGGGGTCCATACTAGTCTTAAAACGATAATTCTTAAATACTTAAGTTCAACATAAAATTCAACACCAAATCTCTCAGAACGCAATCCATACAGGATGCTCTTATGGTCTGCTAAAACTTGCAACACAACTTCACTGATCAATATCAACACCTAAAAATGATACTCGAAAAGGTCAACAATAATGTTGGTGAGCTCGTAGGTTTGAAAAAAACCTAGTCGTTGTGCCAATATTTTAAATAGTGGACAATTGTGCAATATGACAGTGAATACATGCAACACATTCAATTTCCAAATATAGAAAATCCATGCTAGCCAAATCTCATCCATATGGACCATTGCCATGCAATGTCCTCAACTCTCAATTTACACGCACCTAGATCCTACCAGTTGGAGCTATATATAGGGCGGAACATCACATATCATTTCAAACCATAGCAAGTCCATGCTATAACAGAGCAACACGACATATTATAAATGATCCACACAGAAAGTTTCACACATCATATTTAACCAAACTCATTGCATTCACATAGCAGTCATAAGCACATAACATTGTCCCAAAAACAAATCAACTTTTGCACAGTACAAAAAACAGTTCAAAACAGTTTTGAGTATCATTTTCCCCAAACGAAAAAGCATTAAAAATGGGGCTACGAGAACTCACCTCAAGTAAAAGTGTCTAGCAGCGAACTCAATATCACACAAGAAAATGCAATGACGTCCGAACAAGTCCTAATCCAATTAATGTTCCACTTAGACATTTATTTCCAAAACAGTTTTCAGGTTTGATGCATAGATGTCAGATGCGCGTTGTACGGTCATCCTTAACGTTTTCAGTGGTGTGATGGTTGACGACATAGTTTCAAAAGATAACATACTCCCAACTCATACCTTAGTATAATATATATACTTACACCATTTTATATAATAGTAGAGTAATATAAGAAATTTCTTATAATAAACACTCATAAATATACTTCGGTAAATCCATTCGGTACTCTTAGTTATCATTAATTAATCATTTAGACTACAAGTAACGAAACGTTTATTCGTGCTAAACAATTTAGGAAAGTTTCGTAAAAATATATTTTTCGTCTTTTAGTCGACGTATTAAAATAATAATATTTTATTATTTTATCGTAAAATCACGTTTTGAGTAAAATTTCTAAGTGTAGACTTTTACGAAATTTTTACATGACCCGTTCGTTTAAACAACGTTTTCCATGGATTTAAACCTTAATTTCAAGCATTTTTCCACAATTTCACCCTTTTCCGTCAAAATACCAAAATCATTTCTCGCAACGTTTATCAAAGCATATTTCCCCAAAACAACTTTCAATATCATTTCATAAATATGCTCCAATTTCTAAAAGTTCGTTAAAACTCATAAAACGACTAGTTTTTGCTTATTGGGCCTTAAAGCCCAATAAGGATCCATTAAGATATTCGTATACATAAAGTACATTTTAGGCCCAATACTAAAGCCCATTAGAAGAAATAAGCCCAAAACAATAGCTAAATAAATAATCCGAACCACAATAAGCTACGGCTTATTGGGCTGTGAGCTTTATAAGCCTTAAACATCCATAATAAGCTTTCTAATAATTTATCAAGCTACGTAGTATATTTTGTTATCACCATAAGCTATCAAAATAGACCACAAAATACGATATACAAGGTGAATAACTAAAAACATTTTCCTTGTTTACCTTATTTTTGCCGAGAGCTAATAAGCTCAAAATAAGTCTGAAATGCTTATAAATAAGCCAATAAGCTACTAACCAGAATAAGCTACATAGCAATAAATGTTTTTGAACCATCACAACCACGACAATAAAACTACAAATCCTTATCCTTTTTTTTATTTTTGTTCGAAACCTAACCGCACCCTTAATATCCTTTCGCAAACTTTTCGTGTTCGATTTTTAACAAATGCATCGTACAACTAGCTTCTATGCATCATTAAACACTTAAAAGTACAAGTGAAATGTAAATTTCTAAAACTTACAAAGAGGGTTTTGAAAAGCGAGGACGAACGTGAACCAACTACCCAACCGTAGTTTAAACAATAACCCGATTACTAGAATCAACCTACGACCTCTAAATCTTCATGTTCTTGACCAAAGTTTATCAAAAATGTATGGTTTTTGTGCGTGTTAGTTTTTGGCCGAGCGAAGGAAAAAGAGAGAAAAGTGTGTGTTTTGATTCATGGTAGAAAATGAAATATGTGTGTTTAGGATCAAGACAAGATCATATGTACCATGGTTGGGATAAGCCATCCTAACAACTAGCCATCTTGTTCCTTTGTTGGCTCGAAACCGGCTAGGAATCCAAGGGGGTTCAGGTTGGTTCGTTTTGTGTCGGCTTTACTTAAAAATCAAAAACCTCGACTTTAAAATATTACCCAAAGTTACTTAGTATTTTTATTCAACTCAAAAATACTTTTCCAAGAACTTAGAATATTTACACGACATATTTCCATGTTAAACTTCTCAAAACTCATTTTGAACATTAGCGGACGTGTCAGGACTCGTTTCCAGCATTTCAAGCTATACACGGGACAACCCTCCCAAAACATATCCAACATAATAAAACCCTCTAAAAAGGATCATCACAAGCAACATAATCATCAAATAACCAAAATCACATTTATTCACCACCGTTAACACGAAACTTGTTCTAACGAAACTGAAAAAGGCCAAAAAGTCAAAGGACTAAATTAGAACATTCAAATCTTAGAAAAAGGGCAAGGGTTACACATAGGCTCCAAATGGGTATTCAGGAATAAGAAAGATGAGCATGGTATAACTACAAAAAACAAAGCAAGACTGGTTGCACAAGGTTATAGTCGAGAAGAAGGAATTGACTATGATGAAACCTTTACACCAGTAGCAAGGATGGAAGCCATCAGGATATTCCTTGCCTTTGCTACATACATGAACTTCAAAGTTTATCAAATGGATGTCAAAAGTGCCTTTCTAAATGGTAAATTGAAAGAAGAAGTTTATGTTAAACAACCTCCTAGCTTTGAAAGTAATGAGTTCCCTGACTATGTCTGCAAGCTTAACAAAGCCCTTTATGAAATGAAACAAGCACCAAGGGTATAGTATGAGACTCTATCCACTTTCCTTATTCAAAATAAGTTTACTAAGGGAAGAATAGATATCACATTATTTATCTATAAATTAAATGGAGATGTCATCCTTGTTCAGGTGTATGTAGATGACATCATATTTGGCTCTACAAGTTATAAACTTTTTAAACAGTTTGAGAAACTAATGACAAAGAAATTTGAAATAAGTATGATAGGAGAACTCACCTACTTCCTTAGACGGCAAATCAAGCAGGATGACAAAGGAATTACTATTTTTCAAGAACAGTACACTAGGAACTTACTCAAGAAATATGAAATTTCTAATTGTTTCTTAGTGAAAACACCCATGGTTCCTCTAAACAACTTAGGTCCTAATCTTGCTGGCAAGCCAGTCAACAAGACCTCATATAGGGGAATGATTAAGTCATTGATGTACCTAACTGTAACAAGGCCTGATATCCGATTCTCCATAGTCTTGTGTGCAAGATATCAGTCCAATCCAAAGGAATCACATCTAACTACTGTAAAAAGAATCCTCAAGTACCTGAAAGGTACTCCTACTCTTGGTCTGCATTATCCAAAATGTTAAGGCTTTGATCTAAAAGGAGACTCAGACTCAAACTATGCTGGTTGTAATATGGACAGAAAAAGAACCTCGAGTGCCTGCCAAATACTTGGTGGAAAATTGGTTTGTTGGAGTGCTAAGAAACAGCAGTCAGTAGCTATGTCCTCAGTTGAGGCTAAATATGTTGTTGCTGTTGGGTGTTTAATAAAGCTCTAAATATACATTAAATATCCCTCGAAAATATGTAAAATATATATGTTAACGCATGAAATTTTACAAGTTTGGTTACTTGTTGGTATAATAATTGTTTCAGGACCAAGAATGACAAAAACGACTAAAAGTGCAAAGATATTCTGTTAAATACACTAACGGTCATCAATAGAAGGATCTAGAAGGGAGGAGTTAATGAAAACGAGCCAAGTGAGGCGTACTTCAAAGCAGGTTAAATGCAATTTAATTAAATGACCAAATGCGGCGCACAATTTTATTTGTGCGGCGCACTCCTCCTGCAGTTATTCCAAAATCATAAATGATTGCAATGATTGTGCAACTCTTCACTCCCTCAATTTCAGCAACTGAAGCACCATCTACAACTATAAAAGGGGCACGAAATTCAGTGTCTAATCATTGCATTCTTCACAATCCTCTCTCAAATCATCTCTAAGCTACCTAGGGAATTTTCTTAGCAAAGTTGGAAGAAGTTCATTGGGGAAAGGTTGAAGTGTTCTTTAAATCTTCATCGTTTCCAGGTTATAATCATACCGGAGGAAGATATTAAGGCCAAAGGTGGCGGAGAAGAAGTGTTACTAGTTAAAATTCCGATTAAATTAGTGTTTGGATCAAGAAAGTTCTTGTAATAGTCCATACCAATTGCTTGTGGGATCGGTATAAACATGTTATCCTTATTGAATATAATGTTTTCTGAATCTATGATGCTTGTGATGTGCTTGATTGCTATGAATATGGAGTAGTCGTTTATATTTATTTGGGCTAATATGGATGATGATATGAACAAGCCTTAGTGTTTGCTTATGAATATGATGATGATGAATTTGATGTTTGATTACCTAGATACTTGTTTGAAGTTTGATTATTCATACTTAGTGGATATAGGTCGAAAGACTCCACCAATATGTTTACCTTTCGCATTGTTTGTCTATGACAATTCAATATTAGTCTTGTGAGAATTAACTAATAAAATGTTTATCAAACCAGATATGAAAATGTTTAACACTTAGTCATATGTCTAACGAACTTGATTAAGGGATTTTATCATCATCACTTTTATACTTGAATCAATCTTAACGCATTTTATATATTGAAGATTAAAGGCCGAAAGGATTCTCTAATATATGAAATAGATTATTGTTTGAATGATTATCCATCTTTTCATACTTTTATGCTTAAATTCATGCTTGCTTGGTTATATGCTTGTTCATCATCATTGTTCTTAGTCCAAATAAATATAATTTTAAATCTTGAATTTCACCCTAATCTTTAGATCGTGACAGTTTATAAGATAACTTTTCGTAAAACATCTCGACTTTACTTAGACTTACCAATCCGGTGGAACGACCTGGTATAACCTAAAAATTATACTACATACATGGGTTATACTTTTACCCGTGTGTTTTCGTCTAATAAATCGGTATTTTTAGTCATTATAAATTTAAAGCTTTTGAAACACATCAAAGTTTTTGGCATCGTTGCCGGGGATTGAAATCATTCTTAGTTAAACCATTGCTGTTTTACAAACCAATTTTAAATATCGTCATACAGTTTTCTAGCAAACTGACCCAAGAAAATAATTTTCTCAGATAGTGCGCCGCACAATTCCTTTGTGCGCCGGTTTTTCTGTAATGTCAGAAAGTACGCCGTACTTATACCAAGTACGCCACACTTTCTACACTTTTTCACAAACAGAATCAAGACCAATTTCAAAACAAAAAAAACCCCATTTTCAATCTGTAAAATCAACACTAAAAACATGTGGATCTTTTTCCTTATGGGTTTATTTGTTGAACTCTTGTATTCAAGTAATTTATATTCGAAAATCAAAAAAACATTGCCTTATGTCTTTCTTGTTTAGATCTATGAGTGTTTATGTGTTTATCTTATTTGCTGATTTTTGCTTATCTAATTTTGCTTATCTAAAAGGGGAAATTGAAAATTTAATAGAAAATAAAATAAAATTTAATGATCTAAAGCTTGCTATATAATTATATATGTGTTAAATGAAATGTTAACTGACATATTTGATATGATTAATTATAAAGTTATAAAAAGAAAACATTTTAAAAATCTTGAAACTGAAATATATAAAAGTACGGTGCACTTACTCCAAAGTACGCCGGTTTTTCTTGAAAAACATGAAAATTTTGAAAAATCTCAAGAAGTACGTCGCACTTACTATAAAGTGCGACGCACTTTACTTCCTGCACAGTCAAAATTTGCTTATATCTTAATTTTCAAAAACATATTATTCTGTTTATTGATTACTATCTGCTTATTAATATTATATAAGTGTAAAAAAGTATTACTACATGTTTTAACTTACCCACTAACGGTTTTTCTATCGTTGTTTTGTCATATAAAAGTTATGGATCCAAGTTCTAGTATTGGAAAAACTTGCTTAGAAGAGAATGTCATCGAAATATCAAGTGACAAGGCTGAAGGACATGGAGACTGGAATTCTCCCAAGTATCGAGACACAGCCAACAGTGGAGGAAAGAGGGAAACAAAGGCTATCATTTTTCACAAAATGGAAACCGAAGAAATTAGCGACAAATTTGTGGCACCTTGTTTCGTTAATGGATTGGAAGCATATGACGGGGAGATAAACCTCGCTATAGAAGAAAATATGATCTCGAACGAGTTTGCAGTGAAATTATGTTTGGATTATGAGGAGAAAAGTGGACATAAAGTTGTTAAGAAGGAATTAATCGTAGCGTTGAGAGGAGAGATTTATTTTGTAAAGTTTATACTCAATTTGGAAGAGGATGATGTTGAACCAGGGGTAGTTTTTGGAAGATCATTCTTGCGACTAACCAGGATAATTGCTGATTTTGGGACTGGAACTGTTACAATATACCCTGAGCTCGATATGTTCTTGGAAAGTTCTATAGAAGAAGAAAAGATTGGTGATGACTGAGATCTCTTATTAGACGATCTTGACTTTGGGGATATCTCAGATATTGAAGGATTTAATGTTCCACAGTTCGTGTGCAAGATGGGGAAAGTTGTAGGAACAAAAGGAAGCAGTTAGAGAACTACAAGTTGACATATTCTGATATAGGATGTGTTATGCCAGGTGGGTGTAACCACCATCATAGGAAAATTTATCATCCTTGACATGCCAATTGATAGAGACACACCGAAACTTGTGGGAAGAGGATTGATTTACACTTGTGGCAACATACTAAACATGATAGACAAGATCACGTCCACTTTTGATGGAATCTGCCATCAAAACATTTCGTGCAGCTCAGACAAGCTTGGACATTGTAGAAAGCGACAGTGATGATGAAGAAAAGTATGCTATTCAAATAAACAAATTTAGGGCACCAATACACGGACTAAAATCTGCCAAGTACTTAAACTGTAGTGATCCGTTGGACCGGTCCATAGCTTTATAGGAAGTACTAAACCCTTTTCGAAAGATCTGTGTTTGGAAGAAAGTAGTCAGTTTTCTTGGATCGTTTCCTGTCGCATTGCAACAGGTTGAGTGGAAACCCGATTATGCTAGATGTTTTAACAAAAAGGAAGATAGTGATGGACAGTCGCATGCGAAGATTAGATTGACCGACCCGTATATAATATTTATGACAAAGGTTTTGTAACAAAGAAAACAAGAAGGAAACTAGCAAAGTACCACAAGTTGAGTGACATCATGTCACCTAACTGGTTTTAGGAGTGATACAACAGTACCATATTTGGAATAAAGGAGTGACTATATACTCCCGGTTTTTTTTGAGTAAAAAATAAATCAATTGTATAAATCCATCAAGTCTTGAATCATGTCTAGGGTAAGTTAACTTCATCCTTTAATTTGTTTCTTGTCAATTAATTCAATTTCTTGTTCATTAGGGTTATTTATAATTAGATTGGGGGAAAATCAAATCCATGCTTGTTATGTACAATTGACTCATAGAATTATGCTATTTAGGGGTTATTAATCAAATGCATGTCAAAAATTTTAAAAAATACTGTTCATAATATATATTTATTTAAAAAAAATAATTTGTTGAAAATCATAAGAAAATTCAAAATTGTTTTATCAAACCCAGAAAGTACGCTGGTTTTAACAGAAAACCGACACACTTAGCCATTTTTCCAGGAAGTACGCCGCACTTCTATGATGTGCACCGCACTTATAAGACCAGAAGCTCATAGAACCTTTAAAAACCTATAAAAACCTGTCTATTGATGCTAATTGTTTTCTAACATCACTATATACTCAATTGTGAATTGTTTTTGATGTATAGACTATGGGAACACACGATGATGAGGCTGAATCATCAATACCCAAACGCTCTACACAATACGAAACCATGGAGGAGGTATTGCTCCCACAAGTTCATCATGAATTCTTGCAATGGGAAGGTTGCAACAAAGATGCGAAGTCTAGGTATAACACCAAATTAGCCCACTTGCTCCCTAGACATGTTTACTCGCCATGTATCATGAATTGGAATATACTAAATAGAATGGGGTGTGATGGAGAAATCGATGAAATGTTAAGGATTAAGTTGCGTGAGGCTGGATATAATGAAGAAATATTCACTTATGTGGCGTGGATTAGAGCTTTTAACATCAAGAAACCAATTTATGTAGAGCTTTGCCACGAGTTTTATTCAACCTATGAATTTGATAAAGTTTGTGCTGATGATGAATTGAAAACCA
>BQNB010053630.1:0-39917 GCA_026074375.1 Tanacetum coccineum
ACTCCGTGTTTTAGAGAAGGTTTATAAAACTGTTTAACCTCATCATCACTAGCAACAAGAATTTTAACATTATTAACTATATGTTTTGGTCTAGGACCCAAAATGGATTGTTGAAAAGAAACAGATTTTCCATTTTCTGACGAACAGACCGACGATCCTCGATTTGCTTTGGGGGTCATATGTACACTAAGGGGGCCGCCATCAGCATTCAGGGGGACGTCACCAGATGACGTTTCATTTTGTGATTTCACAAATTCTGTTTTTTAGTCCTGCTTATTGATGCTTCAAATGAGTTAAACCCTACACCCGATTTATCTCTGGAGGGTTTTTAAATACTAAGCATTTCATTTTGAAAGCGTGTATTTTTTTGAAATTTAGTTAGCTTTAGAGCTTCCTCTTTGAGTTTTTCGTTGTTAATTTTAAGTGTTTGACAAGTTGTACATTCGAGATCAATGTCCTTGTTTCTCTCGAGTTTAGACAACTTTTCTTTTAATTTACTAATTTCATTTTCTAAACTATTCCTAATAGATTTTAGATATTTGTTCTTAGTGATTATTTTTAGACTCATCTTACACAACCTATTATATTCATTATCTAAGATTATATCATCTATTGACGAGTTCTCATCACTAAAGTAAGAGGATTCAAAATGTACCTCACTAGATGCATGAGACAAGTTTCGTCTTTTGCCTTTTCATCATCTTCCTCACCGCTATCGCTTCAAGAACCTCCGACGAAATCCTTTTGGTTCTTGTTTCTCGGTGGTTTTGGACATTCTCCGATAAGATGATTCGGGTTTCCGCATCTAAAACATCCTATCACTTTTTCCGTTCCTGTCATCCCGGCTTCTTTGAAATGTCTTTTTGTCATTTCATGGTTGTCTCATGAACCTTCCTCTTCTCTTGAAGAACCTCTTGAAGTTTGTAACCGCCATGGCATACTCTTTGTCTTCACTTTCAGAAGTCAAACTTTCTTCATCACTAGATACCTTTTTAACCTTTAAAGCAACGAATTTCCTTTCTCCTTTAGCTTTGACGATTTTGGAATCTTTCTTAATGATCATCTCGTAAACTTTGAGGTTCCCGATGAGTTCATCAAGTGATAGTGATGTCAAGTCTTTCGACTCTTTGATCGCCATGACCTTTGCTCTCAATTTAGGATGTAGAGCCCTAAGAAACTTCTTAACGCAGTTCTTGCTAGAGTAACCTTCATCAAGAGCTTTTAGAATAGTAATAATAGTATTAAATCTATCAAAATCACTATCTATAGATTCGTCTTCGGAAACGACGAATTGTTCATATTGTTATACCAAAAGGTGAATCTTATTATTATTGACTTGACTATTACCTTGATGGGTGATTAACAATGTTTTCCAAATTTCTTTTGCCGTATTACACATGTAAATTCTTTCATATTCTTTCCTAGGCAAAGCGTTGTGAATAGCCATATTAGCTTTGTTATTTTTCGCAAGTCTCTTTGTGAGATTATCGTTTTGTTTTTCAAAAGGGACAACCTCATCTAATTTGGTTTCTGGATTGTTTTGAATAGGTAGAAAATCACCCTCAGTAATAACATGCCAAAGAACAAGATCTTTTGATTTCATATATGTTTCGAATCTATTTTTCTAATAAATAAAACTATCACTTTCAAAAAGTGGTGGTCTTTGCATAGATTGCCGTTCTAGATATTTGTCGAAATCCATATATCGATCCAACCTTTAAAATACAATATATTTTAAAAATATTGAGTGACCTCGGCTCTGATACCAATTGTGGAAACTAAAAGGGGGTTGAATAGTTTACCGGTTAATTGGCGTTTTAAAACTTTGCTTGTAAAAATACTAGATTCGAGTATATGCTAGATCAAGCTCTTATTCGCCCTACTTCACTCCCCGAGTATATGACTCGAGATTTCACTATGTCAACAAGCTCCTTTAGGCAGAGAAAACTGTTATACGTCGCTTATCCTGATTTTCGACACTAAGCTAAATGTCGAGTCCTAATCTTAGCTAGAACCAATCTACACCTTCACTAATGTATTTTTAGGCCTAAAATACTAACCGACACACAATCAACTATTCCAGATTTATACACTATCCGAATCTACATAAGAATAAAACAATAGAGGTTTAATCTTATAAGAAGATAGAAGAAGATCACTAACTATAACACTTCATTTCTTGGGAATACGAGTGTTCTTCTCTTGCACTTAATAGAAGAATGAGGAGGAGAAGATTGGATCACTTAAAACAATATTAATCAAGTTAGTGATCAAAAAAATATGTGCAAAGAGGTCTGCGAACTGCTAAAGAATAGTGCAGTAGTTATAGGTAAGGGGGAGTAACGTCCATTGTGGGTGGTCCTGGCGGTCCCAGATATATCTAGGGGCCGTCATGCCTATTTGGGAGCCGCCCCTAGGTAGACCCTCCCATTATTGTCCTTTTGTGGGGAAGCTGTTTTCTAGTCTAAAGTTTTCTATTTTGGGGGAGAAACCATATTTGAAATTCAAATCCTTTAATAAAACATTTATTTTAAATTAAAAACATTTTATATATTTTTACTTTTGTAAAAAATGTTATGTTACATTTATAAAAATGTAATGTTTAAGACATAGGATTTAACTTTGATCACTAAGCATGTTTAATGATTTACATACCTTAAGTGATTTACATCGAAATGGAAGTTTACGACTAATAACATGTATACGTTTATTTTTATCGTAGAATTGTTGGAAACACGAAAAGTGTCGGTCACTTCCAAGTTGTAACAAGTCTTAGCTCGTAGACAGTATCATGATTAGATTAGTAATCTAGTCCGGCCCAAGGTCCATGGGAGGCCCAACTCAGCCCATGGCCGGCCTCATAGTAGTATATATACACCCTCTCCTAGTCTTGGAGAGGGTTGGTTGTTCCATTTTTCCATTCATACATTTCATTAATACATTCATCCATTTCCATCCAATTTCTCTCTAACATCCCAACCCACATCTCACTCTTGTTCTTGGTTGATCTTAAGATTACTAGTATTCTACAATTGGTATCAAGAGCCATGGAGTGGTGTGTTTAGTTTTTGTGTTTGATTTGTGTTCAAAACCTTTACAAAGAGCAAATTAGTGATTCAAATTTTTTTGGCTTAAAAACCTTAAAGTTTTCATTTTTATTGTTCCTATAGGGTTAGTAATACTAGTTGTACAAGAATTTTTGCTAAAAACCATTAAAAATCGTGTCTTTTTGAGTTTTGAAAATTTGGGTTTCGTACTAGTTAGAACCGAACTAGAGAATCGAACAAGAGGACCGAACGAGCAGTTGCATAGGTTGGACCGAACAAGCTTCATTAGTTAGAACCGAACGAGTGTTTTCACTAGTTAGAACCGAACGAGCGGTCACTAGTTAGAACCGAACGAGTGGTCACTAGTTAGAACCGAACGAGAGGACCGAACGAAAGGACCGAACGAGAGGACCGAACTAGAGGACCGAACGAGAGGACCGAACTAGAGGACCGAACGAGAGGACCGAACCAGTGAAAAATAAATTCAGTTTAAACTTAACAAACTCAATTTTAAATTATACGGTTATTTCTTTGACTTGTAAAATCCCGTGAAACAAACACTTGTTTTCCCGGTTTTGTCAAGAATTGTAAAATCCCGTGTAGTTTCAATTCAAGACTCAATAATCACGTAACCAAACACAATTTCTTTCTACCACCGATCGATCAATTTGTAATCTTTTTGATATCATAATGACGACTCTTGCTGATAAATCACTTCTTTCTGGAGGAGACAACAAAACCTACGATGCTAAAACACTTATATGATTCATGGAAAAGCATAATGGAACTCTATATGATGAATAGACCACATGGTAGAATGATTCTTGCATCTGTTGAAAAAGGACCACTTGTTTGGCCTTCAATCACTGAGGATGGAGTAACAAGGCTAAAGGAATATGTTGAGCTAACTCCAGCTGAAGCCATTCAAGCAGATTGCGACATCAAAGCTATAAACATCATTCTCCAAGGCCTACCAACTGAAATCTATGCTCTTGTGAGTCAACATCGTGTGGCAAAAGATCTTTGGGAGAAGATTAAACTGTTGATGCAAGGAACGTCATTAACCAAACAAGAACGTGAGTGCAAGCTGTATGATGAATTTGATAAGTTTACTTACAAAAAGGGAAAGACGTTACATGAGTACTACTTGAGGTTCAATCTGTTACTCAATGATATGAACATTTACAAGATGCCATTGGAGCAGTTTCAAGTTAATCACCATTTCTTTAAACAATCTTTCCTGATGAATGGAGCCAATTTGTTATGATTGTTAAATTGGTCCAGATTGCACCCTACCATTGTTGATCAGTTCATGCTCACCTGCAACAACATGAAACGACATGACCAAATGGAAGTTGTTTGATGCTATGAACGCACCCCGATTCCTCTTGTTTAGTTGCATCTCACCATTTAATCTAGCCAGCTTATTCAATCTCATCTACACACTCACCCACGTTCTATCTCAAACATCACGTTCACCCTATCGTCTTCACAGTTTGTTACACCTTATCAAACTCAACAATTCACAACCAATCAATCAACACCTCTTTCAATTACTTATCCAACAAATGAGTATCAATCCACGTCACCACAACGTTTATTCTCAACAACCATCAATCCCACAGTTGGAATATGCTCCCACAACCTATCAACAGCAACAACTTGAATTTTCCCAACCAGACTCAGTTAGTTGTCCAGACTTTGGACAGTTCAGTATGGAAACAACACCACAAAGCATCGGATGCTAACTGTTTTCTGGTGGATACCGGACGAGAAGGATTATAAATGATGTTATCAAGAGGGTGATCCTTGGTCCATTTTCTGAGATGATCTGGTGGTTGAGTAACTTGGTTGGGTTCAGTTAAACTAACATCCCCTGATGTTGATTGTGCAGAACTAGGTTTTCCTGCAACAATGTTAACTGAGGGATAAAGGTCAGCTTGAGTAATTGAGGTGTCTTCGATAGTTGGTCCAGCTGCAACACCTTGAGGAAAGACTAGAGGATGCACTTGTGAGGATGACAGTGAATGACTTGTAGAAGGTGCATCTTGAGCAATCGTTGTAGAAACAAATGTATTTTTAGAAACAATTGGAGTGTTAACAACAGTAGCCGTAGGTACTGGTTCACTATCTGTAGATTGCTCAAAGTATTCAACGAACATCGGATGGAATAAAATCTCCAGATCTTTATCTGTTGGTGGAATGTATGTAGTTACAGGGACAAGCGATAGGGCGAGCCCTTAATTGAGTTGTCCAGGGGTCATCATGATAGGCTCGGGTCCTGAACTGATGCGTACAGGAGCCATTGTCTGATGCAGCTCATCGAAAGTGACATGAATTGTTTCCATTATTCCACGGGTTCTTTTGTTGTAGATTCGAAAACCCTTCCTGCTGGGTGCATAACCAATGAAAATCCCATTGTCAGCTTTGGCTTGCAATTTACCTAGATCTTCGCTATCATTTGTAAGGTAGCATAGAGCACCAAACACTTAGAGAAATGTAAGATCGGGCTTCTTATCATGCACAAAGCTCCTAAGTGGGTTTGTTTGTGACCGATATGATTAGGGAACGGTATCTTCTGGGTTGTTCCCAAGCAGTAGCTAAAGCATCCTCTGCCCACAGAAAATATCCAGTTCTTTTGAGAATATCAGCAATGTTTCGTGCGGCTGGAATCCAACAAGTGTAAACGATTTTCTTCATTTGATAAACCGTTTTGTTGAGGATTCTCGGAACAGACTTTTGATGATAATATGACCCACTCCTTATATTAGTTTGAAGTACATAACTTTTGATAAATCCGAGGCCATTAATGCAGTCGGAAAGTATCAGACTGTTTTGTTGAGACTAACTTGTCTTGCCTTAAGAAAGTTAATGACAAACTCTGGAGTTTCATGTTTTGCACTCAGAAACTTAACCCATGTAAATCTTGAATAATCATCAACGATGACCAAGCTATATTTCTTCCCATTAATACTATGCCCTCTTATTGGACCACAAAGATCCATATTACGAACAATGCATGAATGTTTTTTGAAGGCCACTTTAAGATCAGAATCACAAAATTGCCCTACAGAGAATAGATTGTGTCTAAGTCCTTCCACATAGTATACTTTGGAAATCACACTATCACCAATCATGTAATCTCCATAACCCATAATGGCACCAACATGAACGATCCCGAAACTGACTGTCCATGAATGAAGACTTTTTCCACAAAGTTTCCTTGATTGAACGATTCCCCGTCATATGTTTTGAACAGCCTGAGTCCAGATACTAAAGGATGATCTGTACCACCTGCATTTGAAAACAGTCGAATTTGGAGAGTTTGGAATTTTGGATCCCCAATTTTTGTTGGGGTCCTGTTGGTTAGCAGATATAATAGAACATTTCCCAGAAAGCTTAGTGAGAGGGCACAGTTCGCCTAAGGCAAATTTCTTTCCTGTGGGTCTCCATTGATAACCAACATTAGCAAATAGTATGCCCGTTGCTTTCCAAACCCTTGGTCTAGATCAATACTTTATCATACATTTGCCTTTTGGTTTTCCAAATCTGCTTGTCTTGTTCAAACTGTTATCAAACAGTTTGCCTTTTGGTTTCCAAATCTGCTTCCCTTTATTCAAGATAATTTTAACAGTGAGGGTAGAATTTACAGAATTCAAAATATTAACAACACACATTTCATGACTTGCAGAGTTTAAACATTTGTTACACGTTTTGCACACATAACAGAATTCGAATTAATTGACAACACGCTTAGAGCAACTTCCAGAAACACCCGAATCACTTTTGTCCCAAACACCTTATTTGGTTCTTGGAGAGTGGTCTTCTACTTTCTTGTTATTCACAATCTTAGCTGGCAGGATCCGATTGTGCTTTGTATTGCTTATAGGCTTTGATCCGCTTGCACGAGTGGAACTACTTACTCCTGTCAAAAAGGAATC
The DNA here is from genome assembly GCA_026074375.1 of Tanacetum coccineum. Classification (NCBI taxonomy): domain Eukaryota; kingdom Viridiplantae; phylum Streptophyta; class Magnoliopsida; order Asterales; family Asteraceae; genus Tanacetum; species Tanacetum coccineum. The sequence goes on from BQNB010053630.1 coordinate 6,989, forward strand.
ACCTAGACATTATATTGTTGAGCTTTCAGGTTGCACTCATGTTCTGTATGTATTAGTAATGTACTGCATGTATCAGTAAAAGTAAACTTGATTATTTCCTAGTTAACGGGATAAAGCAGCAGCCTTGGTTATCTCTTTTTGTGCATTCCCTTTGGGCAAGTGCCAATAACATTTCTATACCAATTCCTAATAGAAACTTAGGTGTAAATTACAAGCAAATTAAAGTGCAGTATCTAGTGGTTTAACTACTCTAGCTTCCTCTACAATACTCCCTAACTGTTTCTACACTCTCCATAAGATGGAACATATAATCTAATTAGCACACTTATTGTTCTTTAGGCGAGGAGGGATTGGTTCTCCATCTATGGCATACATACCAGGAGCAAGAACTTTTTTTTAACAGAACTTCTAGTGGCAACTTTCAAATTGCCTTCTAATTGAGCCTTTAGATCCTCAATTTGTGTTAACAAGGAAGATGTCTTTTCATTAGTGGAATCACGCGTGATCTGAATAGAACAATTCCTTGAAATGTTGCTTCACCTTTTCTATTTCTCCTCTAAACCGTTCATTTTGTTCAAGAAGATCAGTGACATCATTAGCATTCTAAGGCTCACAACTTCTGTCATTCACATTAGAGACTAGAACTTTCAAGTCTCTAATCACGTTGTCTTTTTCTTGAATCTGATGTTCGAGATTCTTGATCTTAAAGAATGAGTTAAAATCAGGAGCTTCCTGTGATGTTTGTGATTTGTTATTATCAAAACTTTCTTGAAGATGTTGATACTTTAATTGCAAATTTAGGTATTCCCTTTCAAGTTTTGAAATATGTTTTAACTCATTATGAACTTTAGACATCTCAGCTTCAAGATCTAGACAACATGATTTTTCCACATCATACAACAGTTGATTCGACAAACAATTAGCAATCAGATTTTCTTTACAATTTCAGCACATTGCTTGTCTACAGTATTCTTGTCTACTTCGTCATTCATTTGATCAAGAATTTCTTCCATTACTTTAACTTCTTTAAAGAGGGTTGTTTGAACTCCTGTAAAGTGTTCTTTAAAGTTTTTGAAAAATTGAATACTTTCAAGTAGGTAACATCTTTTGTTTGCTCAAAACACTTTCCCCTTCTGTAACACCTGTTTGGGTGATTCACTTAATTGCAAGATTTGTCAAATTCCGTAAAAGTTGTGTGAGTACATAAAGATTAAAAAAAAAATCTTCACTTTGACTTTTAGATTGGAAGAACTCTGGGGACAAGCTTGACAGGAGTATTGGGTGGATACACTGTCAATGCTGAAAGTGGTTTTGGAACTGAGGTCTCAGCCTTTTTCCTGTCATTATTATCTATGGACCAAAATATCTGTTATGGGGTCAGATTTCTTTGTGGAGCAAAGGTTGCAAGAAGGTTCTCCTTCGAGTAATCTGGGGGGGGGGGGGGGGGGCAATCCTAATTTTATTTTCTACACATAGAGGGCATTGCATTTCCTCGCAACATTCTTTCCTAGTTATCTCAGCCAATCAGCTAGTATCCTTTGAGATCATAGGCACAATAGGACGAGCATGATTGGACATGACTAATACATGACCATTATAGAGGGCTGGTTGAACTTGCTTTGCACGGGTGAGACATAAGGGGTTTTTGTAGCCTATCGCTACCTTGTTCTTTTCATCATAAAACGATTTTGGTTTACATATCAATTTAAACCGTTTTGTACAGATTGATCCTTGTTTGTATAATCTATCCCTTCAACCTATTTCTTTAGCCTTTTAATGTCTAAAAACTCTTCAAGGGAATTTGTCCTTCTTTTGTTTAAAATCCTTTTTCAAATGATCGCTTCTTCCCTCACTATCTTATAAAGTTAAGAGTAGAACGGAGTTGCAATAGTGCATAATGAAGTTCAATTTTAAAGAAGTTTTCTTTTTCGATTTTGGTCAAGATAATTATTCTCATTTGTTCAATCAATCTTCGTTCTCTATCAGTTTAATTCAAACCTTAGCCCGTGTTCATTCACCCCTACCATTTCCTATATCTCGCAAGTTCAGAAGTCAATGTGTCATTAACTACTTTAACTTGCTTATTTGCTGACCTACTTTGTACACCCTGTTCATGCATTTCATCGAGAATTGACATCAATGCATCATTTCGTACATAAGATACATTACTTTGTACAACATGTTCTTCGTTGTCTTCCACATACTGATCATACGGAATAATATTACTATCACTCGTATAGTCAGCATCAAAGTCAACAACAGAGTTGTGTTGTACATCGCTTTGCATCTCGTGTACTTCATGATACTTATCTTCACAATCTGAAACGTATTCACGATCTTGTACCTCAGATGCAATATTCGAGTCATAAGATGCCCCAGCTTCTTCAGATGTGAGATTTGCCATGAACATGATCTGTGTAGTGGGACCTGTTAGAAACACGAAAAGTGTCGGTCACTTCCAAGTTGTAATAGTCTTAGCTCGTAGTTTATGTCTTAATTAGATTAGTAATCTAGTCCGGCCCAAGTCCCATGGGAAGCCTATTAGAGCCCATGGGCCGGCCACTATAGGTGCTATATAATCCCCTCTCCTAGCCTTGGAGAGGGTTGGTTGTTCCATTTCTTCCATATTCCATTTTATACAATTTATCCATTTTCCATCCATCCTATCTCTAACATCTCAACCCACATCCCACTCTTGTTCTTGGTTTGATCATAAGATTACTAGTATTCTACAATTGGTATCAAGAGCCATGGAGTGGTGTGTTTAGTTTTTGTGTTTGATTTGTGTTCAAAAACCTTTACAAAGAGCAAAATAGTGATTCAAATTTTTTGGCTTAAAAACCTTAAAGTTTTCATTTTTATTGTTCCTATAGGGTTAGTAACACTAGTTGCACAAGAATTTTTTGCTAAAAACCATTAAAAACGTGTATTTGAGTTTTTGAAAATTTGATTTTCGTATTCTGTTGAACCGAACGAGGAGACCCGAACGAGATCTCTGTGTTGGAACCGAAAGAGGAGTTTATTTGGAAACGAACTAGCAGAACCGACAAGCTATCTCTATATTGGGAACCGAACTAGCTTTACTCACGTTGTGACCGAACGAGTTAATCTTTGTCGGCGAAAACTAGTTTGAACCGAACAAGAGGAACCGATCTAGTGACAACAATAGACCGAACTAGTAGACCGGGAATACGAGTAGGACCGAACGAGTTGGACCGAACGAGTAGGGCCGAACTAGTCTAAAGTTTATTTTACCGAACAAGGTGGAAACCAAAATTAAAGTTTTAATCTTACCAACTCATATTTTAAATTATACTGTTATTTCCTTTGACTTGTAAAATCCCGTGAAACAAACTCTAGTCTTTTCCCGGTTTTGTCAAGAATGTAAAATCCTGTGTAGTTTCATTTCAAGACTTAACAATTCACATAACCAAACACAATTTCTTTCTACCACCGATCGAATCAATCTGTAATCTTTTTGATACCACATGACACTCATCTGATAAGTCACTACTTACTGAGGAAGACAACAAACCACCGAGCTTTGAAAAACCAATTATGAGTCAAGGAAAAGCAGAAATAATGGAACTCTATATGATGAATAGACCACATGGAAGAATGATTCTTGCATCTGTTGAAAAAGGACCACTTGTTTGGCCTTCAATCACTGAGGACGGAGTAACAAGGCTAAAGGAATATGTTGAGCTAACTCCAGCTGAAGCCATTCAAGCAGATTGCGACATCAAAGCTATAAACATCATTCTCCAAGGCCTACCAACTGAAATCTATGCTCTTGTGAGTCAACATCGTGTGGCAAAAGATCTTTGGGAGAAGATTAAACTGCTGATGCAAGGAACGTCATTAACCAAACAAGAACGTGAGTGCAAGCTGTATGATGAATTTGATAAGTTCACTTACAAGAAAGGAGAGACGTTACATGAGTACTACTTGAGGTTCACTCTGTTACTCAATGATATGAACATTTACAAGATGCCATTGGAGCAGTTTCAAGTTAACACCAAGTTCTTAAACACTCTTCCTGATGAATGGAGCAAATTTGTTACTGATGTTAAACTGGTCAAAGACTTGCACACTACCAATGTTGATCAGCTTCATGCTCACCTGCAACAACATGAACGACATGCAAATGAAGTTCGTTTGATGCATGAACGCAACCCCGATCCTCTTGCTTTAGTTGCATCTCACCATTTAACTCAGCCAGCTTATCAATCTCATCTACACACTCACCCACAGTCTCTATCTCAACATCACGTTTCACCATATCAGTCTTCACAGTTTGTTACACCTTATCAAACTCAACAATTCACAACCAATCAATCAACACCTCTTTCAATTACTTATCCAACAAATGAGTATCAATCCACCGTTCACCACAACGTTTATTCTCAACAACCATCAATCCCACAGTTGGAATATGCTCCCACAACCTATCAACAGCAACAACCTGAGTTTTCCCAACCAGACTCCAGTCTAGTTGTTCCAGTGTTCCAGAAGGGGGATGATCCAATTGACGCAATTAATCACATGATGTCATTCTTAACTGCTGTTGTCACATCCCGGTATCCTACTACCAACAATCAGCTAAGGACTTCGTCAAACCCTCGTCAACAAGCTACCATCTATGATGGAAAAGTGACTGTGCAACCTGTTCAGGGGAGACAAACTACTTATGCTGCTGGAACAACAAGAAAATACACACCTGGTGCAAGTGGTAGCAACACGGGGAAACAACGGACTGTTATTTGTTACAATTGCAAAGGGGAGGGTCATATTGCCAAGCAGTGCACTAAGCCCAAGAGGAAAAGGGATGACACATGGTTCAACGATAAAGTGTTGTTGGTTCAAGCTCAAGCCAGTGGTCAAGCTTTAACAGAGGAAGAAATAGCATTTTTGGCAGATCCAGGACTTCCTGACATTCAAACCTCTCAGACAGTCATCACCCACAATGCTGCTTATCAAGCCGATGATCTGGATGCCTATGACTCTGATTGTGATGAACTCAATTCAGCCAAGATTGCTCTCATGGCCAATCTCTCAAGGAATGGCTCAGATGCACTCACTGAGGTACACAATCAAGATAATCTGAACTATGACTTATTCAATCAAAGTGAGCAGATCATGACGTCTTCTGAACAGTCTAATGATGTGAGTCAGTCAGAAACTGACATAATCAGTGATAGCAATATCATTCCTTATTCTCAGTATCTGAGTGAAACACAACAGGAAACTGTCCAGAATTCTAACTCTTCTGCTCAACAAGATGTCCTGATATTGTCTATGTTTGACCAATTAAGTACCCAAGTGACGCATTGCACCACTGTTAATAAAGCTTTGACTACCGAGCTTGACAGATATAAAGAAGAGGTTAAAGAGTTGAAAGAAAAACAAAATGTTGAAAACAGTTTTTCAGGTTCAAATGAACAGTTTGCCGAGATTGTACATCTTAAGCAAAATCTTTTCGAACAAGGGCAAGAAAAGGAGTGTTTAATGAAAACAGTTTCTGAACTCAAAAATAAGAAGTGCAATTAGAAGAAAAACAAGAAATAGTGAAGAGAAATTGAGTTAGAAAAGAAAATTAAGCAACTTGACAACATCAATTTCAAAAGAGGTCAATCTGCGCAAACTGTTCGTATGCTGACTAACTCCAAACGTGGTTATGATCATTCCTCGAAACAAGCTATCGGTTTTGAAAAACCTTTCTGCTTGAAGAAAAGGATTGTGGTTCCTGATTCTGATGAAACATTAGAGCTAAGTGAAAAGAGTCGTTCAAAAATGCTTTTGAAAGAACAAGATCCATTGATGGTGAAGAATAAAATAAACACGAGACCCATTAATTATGATATTCTTAATAACGATTACTACAAACGATTTGTTCGACAAACTGATTTATATTCTGAACATGCCTATTGGAAAGAGACTTCGTCTCACCTTTAGACCCATCTCATTCTTCCATAACCGTCATAGTTGAGGTTCCAAAAGAACTTCCTACAGTAAGTATGGTAAATACTAGCTTGAAAAAGCTTAAACGTCTCTTACGGGCTTTTGGATCAGAAGTGTCAAAGGAAAGAACCACGGCCGACAGCTATCAACTGAGGCACTTGGGGGTTTGAACCAAACACAAAGGCGTGTTTTCCGAGATGAATCATTCTTTATTAAAGAATTAAAAGATATTTTTCAATAACTTCAACAATACTTGGTTGAAAGACTTGCGATGTCCCAAAAAGTCTTTTATCAAATGGAACAGGCTGTCGAAACAACCAGCGCTTGGAGTCTAAAACTTTCGAAGTTAAAATGAATCAAGTTTTTGGGTGAAAATGAACGACCTCTTGGAACAAGCCATTAATAGGATTTGTACAAACTGTTGTGAATTTTTCTGAGAATGCAAGTGATGAAATGTGCATGAATGGCCAGCAGTGTCTGAACATGAGACTGAGCTGTCCAAAGAAAAAGGATTTTGTTGATAAAGAACTTATGAATAAACTTTGTAAGTGTTTTTAACAAATCTGAAAAACATTGCATCACTTTGGAAGCTTGATTCTCATCTTAATCAAGAAATTTTTCACAAGAAAAAGCAGTGTTTGAAATCACAATGCTCTAAAACAAGTTTTTCTCAGTTGGTTCGAATTAAGTGAATTGAAAGCTCAGTCTCAATCGAAAGACACTGTCATAGTTAATTGAAAGAGCAAATCAATCATTAAAAAAAGAAATGAGGTGGAGATTTCAATCAAACTGACATGGATAAATATAGACAACTTTAACATTGAATTGGACATGTAAGTGACAAAACTTGTTTACGAAGAATGAGCATTTTGAAACAGACTTAATAAGCAACTTTATGACTCTATATAAGCAAAAGTGTTCAATTAAAAAACAATGTGATGCGTTAATCATACATGTCAATATAAAGTCTGCGGAGATTTCTGAGTTAAATGCAAAACTTCAGGAACAAGGTTTGGTCCAAGCGAGCCCTTAAAAAAGCGAGTTTAAGGAAACTTAAAGAAAAGTGTTAGATAACTAAGGAGACTGTGGACCCACTACTTTGACCCAAACATGAAAATGGATAACATGGAACCAATCACACCCAAATTGTTGAACAAAAGGACTGCTCACCATCTTCGTATATTAACATGACCCAGGAAGAAGCTTTAGTCCTTAGGGATATAGTCGAACATAGTAAAAGCAAATTAAAATCCTCAGATCCACTTTTAAAGTCTGCCTTTAGGGATACCAAAGCATCAGGATTTGCTCACACATAAGTAATCATTGCCCTGCATCAACAATTGTGGTTCCTCAAGTAAATTGAGGTCATACCAAGGAAAAAGGACAAGAAAGTTAGGTTTTGCCGAAGCACTCACATCCATAGAAAAACACAAAATCAGCTTCACCTCAAACCTAGTTCTAACAAGCGTGTGATGCATTCTAACAGAGAGTAAAGACTTTCTTCTAGTGCTATAGCGGATCACAGCCTTCAGGTAAAAAAAAAAACTATACCAAGAATGATAGGATTCTGCAACCAAACCAAGTACAGTATTCGAATAATAAAGCAAGAAGCTCACACAACCCTAGGAATGTAAAAACTAGCTTGAATAAAAGGAATGGTGTGTTTCCGGTTAAGGGATTTGCGGTTGTGCAAATCTCAAGAAACAAGATAATATCTGATTCTATCTGTGTCTTAACAGAAATGATTTGCATGTCATCTGATAATTTGTGTGTTTCTAATTCTTTGAATGATGTGAAATCTCGTGCTAAATCTAAGAAGCGTAAATCTAAGAAAGATAGCTGGAAACCAACAGGAAAGGTGTTCACTCAGATAGGATATATTTGGAAACCTACCGGTCGGACCTTCACTATAGTAGGAAATGCGTGCCCTTTAACTAGGATAACCACTACTAATGAAGTGCCTTCTAGGAAACCAATAGTTCTAGACTCTGAATCACCCAAACCTGTGGTTAAATTGGTATACTCAAGGAAACCTAGGAAGAATAAAACTGCTGAGTCTGTTAGCAAAACTAAGGCTTTACAACCTATGTCTGCTAACAAAAAGGAACCCAGTAAATCCTGGGGATCCACAAATACCAATATTCCATCTACTTCTTTGAATGAACGCAGGTTGTCCAAATTGTCCTCTGGTACTTGGATTCCGGTTGCTCGAAGCATATGACCGGAGATCGCTCTCAGCTCACCAATTTCGTCAGTAAATTTTTGGGTACAGTTAAATTCGGAAACGACCAAGTTGCAAAGATAATGGGTTTTGGAGACTATCAGATTGGAAATGTTACTATCTCAAGGGTTTATTACGTTGAAGGACTTGGGCATAATCTATTTTCTGTGGGACAATTCTGTGATTCAAATCTTGAAGTGGCTTTTCGTCAACACACGTGCTTCATTCGCAATCTAGAAGGTGTTGACTTACTGACGGGATCTCGAGGGGATAACCTTTATACTCTCTCTCTAGGGAATTATGAAGGCATCCTCTCCCATTTGTCTATTGTCAAAGCGTCAAAACCAAGTCTTTTAGTTATGGCTCGTCTCTTCTCATTTGAAACTTTGGTTCTATCAATCATTGGCAAACAATGACTTGTACAGGTCTCCCAAAGCTCATGTTTGAAAAGGGATCACTATGTTCCGCAGTGCATTAGGCAAAAGTTCTAAGAAACCCCACAACACCCAAATCTGAAGAACCAATTAGGAACAACTCTAAAAACCCTTTGATATGGAATCTTTTGTGGGCCAAGCGTGTGCGAGTGTTCAGTGGAAAGAAGGTACATCCTCGTTATTGTTGATTGACTACTCGCAGATTTACTTGGTAAAATGCTGCGATCCAATAGATGAAGCTCCAGTTTTTAATAATCAACGTATTGAAGATATCCAGTACGGACTTAAGGAAACCGTCTCGACCATCAAACAGATAAATGGAACTGAGTTTTTGTTAATCAGAACATTGAGTGAATATTAGGAGAAGGTTGGCAGCATCTCATGAAACATCAGTTTGCAAACGCTCTCCACAGCAAAACGGCGTGTTGAAAGACTGAAATCGTACTCTAATTGAAGCAAGCACCACTATGTTAATTTATGCAAAAGCTCCTTTATTTCTATGGGCCGAAGCGGTTGCCACAGCCTGTTATACCCAAAATCGTTCCATGATACGTCGTCGTCACGGCAAAACACCATATGAGCTTTTGCACAACAAACCCCCCGATCTATCTTATCTACATGTGTTTGGTGCACTTTGCTACCCAACGAATGATAGTGAGAATTTGGGCAAGTTACAACCAAAGGCTGATATTGGTATTTTCATTGGATATGCCCCCACAAAGAAAGCTTTCCGGATTTACAACCGACGTACCAGACGAATTATTGAAACCATTCACGTTGATTTTGATGAGCTGACTGCGATGGCTTCTGAACACAGCAGTTCAGGACCCGCGCTTCATGAAATGACTCCTGTATCAATCAGTTCAGGACTCGTGCCAAACCCTTCTCCTTCAACACCATTTGTACCACCAACGAGATCTGACTGGGATTTGCTGTTTCAACCAATGTTTGATGAGTCACCTAATGTTGATGTACATGCACCAGAAGTTATTGCTCCTATTCCAGAAGCAGTTGCACCGGAACATGCTGTATCAACTGGTTCACCTTCCTCAACTACAGTTGATCAAGATGCACCAACACCAAGTAACTCTCCTACACAACAAGAAACTCAAACTCCCATTCTTTCTCATGATGTTGAAGAAGATAATCATGATATTGAAGTTGCACACATGGGTAATGATCCGTATTTCGGCATTCCAATTCCAGAAGTTTCTTCTGATCAATCGTACAGCAGACTTTTATTCAAAAATTGTGCATCCATCACCAAGTTCTGAACACACTAGCGGCAAATGGACAAAGGATCACCACTTGAGAATATAATTCGGTGCTCTTAGAAAGACCATGTTTCCACAAGCACTCCTACTTCATGAACAAGCCCTATTTCGGTTACTATATGCCTTCCTAACTTGAGTTGAATCCTAAGCAACTACAAAGAAGCATAACCCCAAGCCCTGTTGGAGTTGAAGCTATGCACAGAGGAACTTCATGAACTTTGAACGTCTAGAGTTTTGGGAACTTGTTCCTCCTGCCTGACATGCATTTGTCATCTCTCTTAAGTGGACTATAAGGTGAAACTTATGAGTTAAGGAGGTATTCGGAAGAATAAAGGCTCGGTTGGTTCCGTCCGTGGTTATCGTCCAAGAAGAGGGTATTGATTTCGAAGAGTCATTTTCGCTCCGGTTGCAAGATTAGAGGCATATTCGGAATTTTTTCTGGCATTTTGCTTCAAGCACCAGCCTCTCCACACGACCTGACCTTCCCATCAACACACACACTCCCCTTACCCCAGGTGTAGCATTCTACCAAAGAGGATGATGATTGCACCTCACACCAATAACCCCTCCCCCCACTAAAACACCAGCGCGGTTTCTGCATGACTCTCTCTCTCTCTGCTGCGAGAGAACTTTATGTTAGGGCCAACCGGTACGTGATGATTGAGCGGAGCAACCACACCACAATCCTCCCTCACTCCCACACACCCCCCGCCAGCATCAACCACACGACTACCAAAAAACTCAAAAAAACTTACACACAACACACATCATCCAAACCTCTACTCTCGCAAGTATCTATCGTCCATTTGAGAGAGTCGCGACTCAAGCTCTACTTCCATTCTCCTCAACAACACATCACAAAACACACACATCACCAACCATATGAATCGATTCTCTATCAAACGGAGGGTGATATGAGTTGAACACATTATTTTAGCGAATAGATCACAAAGTTCAGGAGTAGATGCAGCAAAGATAATATCATCGACATAGATTTGTACCAGTAGAAGTTCCTTGCCTTCTCTACGGATGAACATAGTAGGATCCACTGAGCCTTTTGAGAAGTCATTGGATATCAGGAATGAAGACAACATATCATACCACGCACGTGGAGCTTGTTTCAACCCATAAAGAGCTTTCTTAAGCTTGTAGACGTAGTTAGGTTTGTCTGGATCCACAAATCCGTCCGGTTGGCTAACATAAACTTCTTCTCGCAGATTACCATTCAGAAACGCAGTCTTCACATCCATTTGATAGATGACCATGTTCATATGAGCAGCAAACGCTAGAAAAATTCGTATAGCCTCTAATCTTGCAACCGGAGCGAATGACTCTTCAAAATCGATTCCCTCTTCTTGGCGATAACCACGAGCGACCAACCGAGCCTTGTTTTTTAGAATACCTCCTAACTCATCAAGCTTAACCTTATAGATCCACTTAAGAGAGATGACAAATGCTTTGTCAGGAGGAGGAACAAGTTCCCAAACTTCCAGACATTCAAATTCATGAAGTTCCTCTTGCATAGCTTCAATCCAACATGCTTGAGTTAATGCGTCTTTGTAGTTCTTAGGTTCGACTGATGTAAGAAAGGCATCATAGTAGCAGAATAAGGCTTGTTCATGGAGTTGTAGTCGTGTGGAAACTGGTCTGTCGAGAGCACCGATTATATTCTCAAGTGGGTGATCCTTAGTCCATTTGCTATTGTGTTCAGAAACTTGGTGATCGGGAGGCACAATTGTATGAATAACATCTGATGATGAGGATTGATCAGAAGTAACTTCTGGAATTGGAATACCAAAGTACGGATCATTACCCATATGTGCAACTTCAATATCATGATTATCTTCTTCAACATCATGAGAAATAATAGGTGGGAGTTTTGATTATCTTGTGTTGTAGGGATAGTGACTAGGGTAAGGTGCATCTTGATCCAACTATAGTTAAGAAGGTAACCCAGTTGATACAGCATGATCTGTTTAGTTTCAACTTCTACTGAATAGGAGCAATGCCTTCTGGTGCTTGTAAATCAACATAAGGCGGGGGATTAAGTGACTCATCAAACATTGGTTGAAACAACAAATCCCAGTCAGATCTCGAGGGTGGTACAAATGGTGTTGAAGAAGGAGGGTTTGGCACGAGTCCTGAACTATGCGATACAGGAGTCATATTCATGAAGAACAGGTCCTTGAAACTGCTTGTGTTCAGAAGCCATCGTGGTCAGCTCATTAAAGTCAACATGAATGGTTTCAATTATTCGTCCTGGTACGTTCTATTATAAATCAGGAATGCTGTCTTCTTGGGTGCAAATCCAATGAAAATACAAATCAGCCTTTGGTTGTAAACGTGCCCAAGTTCTCACAAACATCCATTGGGTATCAAAGGCACAAACACAATGTGATAAGATAGATCGGTAAGGTTTTTCCGATCAAAGCTCGTATGGTATTTTACCGTGACGACGGCGATCATGGAACGATTTTTAGTAAAACAGCTGTGTGCAACCTGCTTCGGCCATAAAAAATAGAGAGCTTATGCAAATAAACATAGTGCGGGCTGCTTCAATTAGCGAACGATTTCTGTCTTCCAACAACACCATTTTGCTGTGGAGAGCGTGCAACTGATTTTTCATAAGATATTACCAAGCCTTTCTCTAATATTCACCGCTAATGTCTGATTAACAAACTCAGTTCCATTATCTGTTCTGATGCGTCGAATGGTTTCCTTAAGTCGTACTTGGATCATCTTCAAAAAACTGATAATAAAAACTAGAGCTTCATCTTGTTTATCGCGAAACATTTTACCCAAGTAATCGAGAGTAGTCGTCAACAATAATGAGGATGTACTTCTTTCCATTGACACTCGCGACACGCATTGGCCCACTTAGATCTATAGTGCAAACAAATAGATTTTTGTTACATGTTTGATTGGTGTCCTCAGATTTGGTTTTGAGGGGTTTCTTTGAACTTTGCCTAATGCACCTGCATAACAAAAGTGATCCTTTCAAACTTGAGCTTAGTGGAGACCTCGTACATGTCCCATGCATGCAAGAGATGATAGCACCAAAGTTTCAAGTGAGAAAGACGGACGATGCCATAACAAGACTTGGTTTTAGACGCCTTGACAATAAGACAAATGGGAGAGATGCCATCAAATTCACAAGTGAGAGTGTATAAAGATTATCCCCCCCGAGATTCCCGTCAAAAAATCAACACCGTCTAGATTACGTAAATTAACATGTGTGTTGACAAAGGCCACTTCGTGATTGGAATCACATAATGTCCCACAGAAAATAGATTATGCCAAGTCCATCAACATAATAAACCCTTGAAATAGTAAACATTCCATAATCTGATAATCTCCAAAACCGCATTATCTTTGGCAACTTGATCATTGCCCGAATTTGGACTGTACCCAAATTTATTGAGAAATTGGTGAGCTGAGAGCGATCTCCGGTCATGTGCTTCGAGCAACCGGAGTCCAAATACCAGAGGACAACTTGGACAACCTGCATTCATTCAAAGAAGTAGATGGAATATTATTTTGTGGATCCCCGTAAATACTGGGTTTCCTGTTTGTTTAGCAGTCATTGGTTTTTAAAACCATAGTATTTGCTAACACTCCAGTAACTTTATTGGTTCTTAGGTTTCCTTGGTATACCAATTTTAACCTACAGGTTTGGGTGATTTAGAGTCTTGAACTAATTGGTTTCCAGACGGCTCTTCATTAGTAGTGGTAATCCTATTAAAGGGCACGTCATTTCCTACAATAGTAAAGGTCCGACCGTAGTTGTCCAAAAATAACCTATCTGAGTGAACACAATTCCTGTTGGTTTCCAAAATATCTTTCTTAATTTATCTTCTAGGTTTAGCATGAAATTTCACAATCATTCATAGAATTAGAACACACAATTATCAGTTATCAGAAGACATGCAATCATTACTGTTAACACAGACAGAATCAGAATTATCTTGTTTCTTGAGATTCTGCACAACCGCAGATCCCTTAACATGAACAGCACCATTCTTTTTATTCAAACTAGTTTTAACATTCCTAGGGTGAGCTTCTACTTTATTCTTCGAATTACTACTTGGTGGTTGCAGAATCCTATCATTCTTGGTATTGCCTGAAGGCTGTGATCCGCTAGCACTAGTAGAAAGTCTTACTCCTGTAGAATGCAACACACGCTTGTTAGAAACTACGTTTGAAGTCGAAGCTGATTTTGTGTTTTCTATGGATGTGAGTGATTCGGCAAACCTAACTTTCTTGTCCTTTTTCCTTGGTATGACCTCAATTACTTGAGGACCACAATTGTTGATGCTAGGGCATGATCTACTTATGTGTGAAAGCAAATCCTGAATGACTTTGGTATACCTAAAGGCAGACTCTAAAAGTGGATCTTGAGGATAATTTGCTTTTACATGTTCGACTATATCCCTAAGGACTAACGCTTCTTCCTGGGTATGCTTAATATACGAAGAGTGAGCAGTCCTTTTGTTCAACAATTTGGGTGTGATTGGTTCCATGTTATCCTTATCCATGTTTGGGTCAACAGAGTGGGTCACAGTCTCCTTGTTATCTAACGCTTTTCCTTTAAGTTTCCTTAACTCGTTTTTAAGGGCTGCTATGACCAAACCTTGTTCCTGAAGTTTTGCATTTAAATCAGAAATCTCCGCAGACTTTATATTGACTTGTTTGATTAACGCATCACATTGTTCTTTTGATTGAACACGTTTTGGCTTAATCGAGTCATAAAGTTGCTTATAAGTCTGTTTCAAATGCTCATTCTCAGTAACAAGTTTTGTCACTCTATGTTCCAATTCAATGTTAAGTGTCTCTATTTCATCCATGTCCAGTTTGACTGAACTATCCTCCCCATTTCCTTTTAATGACTTGATGTGCTCTTTCAACTTAACTATGACAGTGTCTTTCGCTTGAGACTGAGCTTTCAATTCACTTAATTCGAACAACTGAGAAAAACTTGGAGCATTTTGATTTAAAACACTGTTTTCTTGTTGAAAAATTTCTTGATTAAGTTGAGAATCAGCTTCCAAAGTGATGCAATGTTTTTCAAGATTTGTAAAACACTTGCAAAGTTTATCATAAGTTTCTTTATCAACAAAATCCTTTTTCTTGACAAGCTCAGTCTCGAGTTCGAGACACTTCTGACATTCAGTCACATTTTCACCATTTGCATTCATAGATAAGTTCACAACAGTCTTTACAATATCCTTATTAATAGCTTGTTCCAAGAGTCGTTCGTTTTCACCCAAAACTTGATTCATTTTAACTTCGAAAGTTCTGGACTCCAAGCGATGTTGTTCGACAGCCTGTTCCATTTGATAAAAGACTTTTTGGACATCAGCAAGTTCTTCAACCAAGTATCGGTTGAAGTTATTGAAGATATCTTTTAAGTTTTTTATAAACGGAATGATTTCATCTCGAAAACATGCCTTTGTATGTTCAAACCCCCACGTGCCCTCAGTGATAGCTGTGGCAGTGGTTCTTTCTTTGACAACCTGATCAAAGCCAGTAAGATAGCGTTTAAGCTCTTTCAAGCTAGTATTCACCATACTTACTGTAGGAAGTTCTTTTGGAACCTCAACTATGACGGTTGTGGAAGAATGAGATGGGTCTAAAGCTGGGACCGAAGTCGCTTTCCAATAGGCATGTTCACAATATAAATCAGTTTGTCGAACAAATCGTTTGTAGTAATCGTTATTAAGAATATCATAATTAATGGGTTTCGTGTTTATTTTATGTTTCACAAACAATGGATCTTGTTCTTTCAAAAGCATTTTTGAACGACTCTTTTCACTTAGCTCTAATGTTTCATCAGAATCAGGGACCACAATAGTATCCATTTTAAGAATGGTATTCCCGTCATACAGCTTTGGCTTTGACTCCCGAGCTTTCTTCATACAGAAAGGTTTTTCAAAACCGATAGCTTGTTTCGAGGAATGATCATAACAAATTTTGGATTTAGTCAGCATACGAACAGTTTGCGCAGATTGACCTCTTTTGAAAATGATGTTGTCAAGTTGCTTAATTTTCTTTTCTAACTCAATTTCTCTTTCAATATTTCTGTTTTCTTCAAATTTCAACTTATTTTTGAGTTCAGAAACTGTTTTTATTAAACAATCCTTTTCTTGCACTTGTTCGAAAAGATTTTGCTTAAGATGTACAATCTCGGCAAACTGTTCATTTGATCCTGAAAAACTGTTTTCAACATTTTGTTTTTCTTTCAAATCTTTAACCTCTTCTTTGTATCTGTCAAGCTCGGTAGTCAAAGCTTTATTAACAGTGTTGCAATGCGTCACTTGGGTAGTTATTTGTTCAAACATAGACAATATCAGGACATCTTGGTGAGCAGAAGAGTTAGAATTCTGGACAGTTTCCTGTTGTGTTTCACTCAGATACTGAGAATAAGGAATGATATTGCTATCACTGGTTATATCAGTTTCTGACTGACTCACATCATTAGACTGTTCAGAAGACGTCATGATCTGCTCACTTTGATTAAATAAGTCATAGTTCAGATTATCTTGATTGTGTACCTCAGTGAGTGCATCTGAGCCATTCCTTGAGAGATTGCATGAGAGCAATCTTGCTGAATTGGAGTTCATCACATCTGAGTCATAGCTATCAGTTCTTCGGCTTGTTAGCAGCATTGTGATTGTATACTGTCTTGAGTGGTTTGAATGTCAGGAAGTCCTGGATACTGCCAAATAAATGCTTTCTCTTTCCTGCTGTTATGGAATTGACCACCTGCTTGAGCTTGAACCAACAACACTTTATCGTTGAACCATGTTTCATCCCTTTTCCTTTTGGGCTTAGTGCACTGCTTGGCAATATGACCCTCCCCTTTGCAATTGTAACAAATCACAGTCCGTTGTCTCCCCGTGTTGCTACCACTTGCACCAGGTGTGTATTTTCTTGTTGTTCCAGCAGCATAAGAAGTTTGTCTCCCCTGAACAGGTTGCACAGTCACTTTTCCATCATAGATGGTAGCTTGTTGACGAGGGTTTGACGAAGTCCTTAGCTGATTGTTCGTAGTGGGATACCGGGATGTGACAACAGCAGTTAGAAATGACATCATGTGATTAATTGCGTCAATTGGATCATCCCCCTTCTGGAACACTGGAACAACTAGACTGGAGTCTGGTTGGGTAAACTCAGGTTGTTGCTGTTGATAGGTTGTGGGAGCATATTCCAATTGTGGGATTGATGGTTGTTGAGAATAAACGTTGTGGTGAACGGTGGGTTGATACTCATTTGTTGGATAAGTAAGTGAAAGAGGTGTTGATTGATTTGTTGTGAATTGTTGAGTTTGATAAGGTGAAACAATCTGTGAAGACTGATATGGTGAAACGTGATGTTGAGATAGAGACTGTTGGTGAGGGTGTAGATGAGATTGATAAGCTGGCTGAGTTAACTGATGAGATGCAACTAAAGCAAGAGGATCAGGGTTGCGTTCATGCATCAAACGAACTTCAATTGCATGTCGTTCATGTTGTTGCAGATGAGCATGAAGTTGATCAACATTTGTAGTGTGCAAGTCTTTGACCAGTTTAACATCAGTAACAAATTTGCTCCATTCATCAGGAAGAGTGTTTAAGAACTTGGTGTTCACTTGAAACTGCTCCAACGGCATATTGTAAATGGTTATTCATGTAGTAGCAAAGTGAACCCTCAATATATACTCATGCAACGTCTCTCCTTTCTTGTAAGTGAACTTATCAAATTCATCATACAGCTTGCACTCACGTTCTTGTTTGGTTAATGATGTTCCTTGCATCAACAGTTTAATCTTCTCCCAAAGATCTTTTGCCACACGATGCTGACTCACAAGAGCATAGATTTCAGTCGGTAGGCCTTGGAGAATGATGTTTATAGCTTTGATATCGCAATTCTGCTGTATTGGCTTCAGCTGGATTGAGTTCATACATAATTCTTTTAGCCTTGTTACTACCATCCTCTGTGATTGGAAGGCCAACAAGTGGTCCTTTTTTCAACAGATGCAAGTATCATTCTTCCATGTGTCTAGTCATCATATAAGTCCCTTCTGCTTTTTCCATGAATCATACAAGTGTTTTCTCCAGCATCCGGTGGTTTGTTGTCACCTCCAGAGAGAAGTGTTTATCAGCAAGTGCGTCATTGTGTATCAAAAAAGATAACAATTTGATCGGTCGGTGGTAGCAAAGACTTTGTTGTTTGATACGTGATTGTTGAGTCTTGAATTAAAACTATACGGGATTTTACAATTCTTGACAAAACCGGGAAGACAAGTGTTTGTTTCACGGGATTTTACAAGTCAAAGAAATAACCGTACAATTTAAAATTGAGTTTTTAAGTTTAAACTGAAATAATTTTCCACTGGTTCGGTCCTCTCGTTCGAACGACTAGTTCGATCCTCTAGTTCGAACGGCTAGTTCGATCCTTCGTTCGATCCGCTAGTTCGATCCTAACTGGTGAAAAACGCTCGTTCGATCTAAACTAGAAATCACTCGTTCGATCGACACTAAAGTAGCTCGTTCGATTCAAACTTGAAGTCGTTCGTTCGATCAAAACTAGAAGCCGCTCGTTCGATGATCTAGTTCGATCCCTAGTTCGATGATCTAGTTCGATCCCTTGGTTCGATTCCTTAGTTCGATCTACTTGTTAGGCTTACTCGTTCGGTCTGCTTGTTCGATCCAACTAGTTCGGTCCAAACAACTTCGAAACTCAAATCTTCAAAGACTAAAAAAAACACGATTTTGAAAGTTTTTTTCGCAAAAATCTTGTACAACTAGTATTACTAACCCTATAGGAACAATAAAAATGAAAACTTTAAGGTTTTTAAGCCAAAAAAATTTTTTATCACTAAATTGATCTTTGTAAAGGTTTTGAACACAAATCAAACACAAACAAATCTAAACAACCACTACCTGGGCGCCTGATACCAATTGAAGAATACTAGTAATCTTAAGATCAACCAAGAACAATAAGTGAGTGTGGGTTGGATTGTTTAGAGGAAAAAGATGATGGAAAAATGTAGAATGTATTATGAAAGTGTGTGTAACAAATGGAACAACCAACCCTCTCCAAGACTAGGAGAGGGGGTATTTATACTACATAGAGGTCGGCTATGGGCTGGAGTTGGACCACCCATGGGCCTTGGGCCGGACTAGATTACTAATCTAATCCTTATACTAACTACGAGCTAAGACTATTACAACTTTGGAAGTGACCGACACTTTTCGTGTTTCCAACAATCCCCCTTGCATCTCAACTTGAGCTCCCAACTCGGTCAAAAATCCCTCAGTCTTAGTCGTAGCGGGTGAAGCTGCAAGCGATGGAACAAAGAGTGATATCATACATGATGAAATAGGTGAAGGAACAATAGAAGGTGCTGGAGAAATAGGATGTGAACCAGACGACCACTCGGGCGATGGTGGTGTCTGAGCAGGTGGTACTGGTGGTGGGTAAGTAGGAACATCAATGTAAACTATGCCATCCTTTGGGTCCATCCAAGTGGTAAGTGTGGGCTGCCTAAGTGTCGACACTATCTCTGGTCTCTTAGATTCTGGTACAGATCCAGAACTCTGACCTACCTCAAATACACTAGGCATCCGGCCCTCTCCTGATGCTATATCCCAGTATCTCAACACCCCATATCCTAATCCTAGTGGCTCACCTACGGCAGTCTCCGCAACTGGGGCTGCCCGCTGTTGACCCCGAGGTACATCCTCATCCCCTCCTAAACTAAGACTCTCAACTCCCATACCGGGGCCCTCATCCCCTGCAGCAAGACCCTCATCCCCTGCAGCAGGACCCTCATCCCCTGCAGCAGGATCCTCATCCTCTGCAGTAGGACCCTCGTCCTCTACGCCCTCGCTCACACTATCAAAATCCAGACTCTCCTCTATCCCCTCGTCTTCCTCCTCATCATCCCCCTCCTCATTATCATCCTCCTCATCATCATCTTCTACTAACTCAAACGTACCCTGATAAAGCTTCCGTGAAGGAAGGTCTGGCTGTGACGAAGATGGTGAACTCTCATAAAAGGACCTAAACCTCTTACAAAACGTTGAATCGGACATAGCTGCCACCTTTTCCACATTGGCAGAGAGTCCCAGTGACATCGCAGGTGGAACACGCATAGCCATACGTGCGGTCCTACGAAGAATGGGAACCAAAGTGGGTGGAGTACCCTCGAGTAATGATGTGGGTGGTGCTACAGTGTAGGGTGACTCAGGTGTCTTAGTCTTAACAGAGTCCTCAAAAGGTTCAGACTCAAAAGTGTTTTTAATTGATAAAAAATTAAATAAAAGTCAAAAAATTATAATTATTTTTTCTAAAATTATTTTTAGTCATTTAGGATTTATAAAAAATGAAAAAATAGTTTTAGGGTTAAATTTTGATAATTTAGGTATTTAGTCGCGTTTTTAGATTCCCGTTAACGTTTTTAGTTGCCTTAATTGTTTGCTTGCTTTTTCTTGCTTCCCTTTGCGTTTTTAGAATTAGAAATCAAAAACAAAAATACTTTATATTCAAGCATCAAACAAAATACTTCTGTGAATTTCAAATTCACTTCTCGTCGGGATATGACACTCGGGATATATACTATTGTTTGTCCTCAAGCAATTTTATATTAAACGGGAAACTCTCTATATTATAATTAATTTGAGATATTTCGGATATATATTTTATTATATATAGACTATTTGGATCGAATCAAATACAAACAATGAATAAACACCGACCAGGTTCGATACCGAACATGCACAACTGGTCATCACATAGAGCACATAATCCACAAAAGCATATCCTCAGTTCACGTCGCTACCTGCGACATTCCACTAAAATTCTCAAGGCAACATGCACTACACTAAGGCAAGCACGACCAACATCAATCAATCAACATCGCTACCCGCGATAATTTCACTTACATTCTCAAGGCATCGCATACTACTATTACTAAGGCAACATGGCAATCCTAAAATCAATATGATCTCAAACTCAACACTCGCAAGTGTTCTCATCACTTTACATCCTATCATTTTTAGGTGGTCGCATTACTCACACATCCCTTCCCTCCTCTAACATAACTTTAGAAAACTAACCCCATCATTTCATAGTCCTTCATGAATTAAGCATAGTTGATCAGGCTATGCGTAATTTAAGAGAGTACTATGAACTGCTCGGGCTAGTCAACTTCTGCCATGTTCGAGGTTTTACTAAAAACAGACTTCACTTTATAGTTGCGTTTTTATTTTATTTTATAAAAACTGGCATTCTCTATAACCTGGCTCTTGATACCAATCTATCATACCCCGTCAGTGGCGGATACACGGGATGCGACGATACCGTTCATCGCATAAGTTACAAGATCATACATTTTACAATTTACAAGAATGAAACATGGGTTTACATAAATTTTACAAGTTAAGACTTGAAAAATCAAACAGTTAAAACCCATCTTGACCCAGTCCCATTGGGTTACATCTTTGCTCTTCCAATACCATTCACATACCTTTGATTGACACACCTAAAAATGATACTCGAAAACGTCAACAAGAATGTTGGTGAGCTCGTAGGTTTGACCTTAAACCCAAAATCCGTGCCAATATTTTAAACAATGCACAATAGTGCTATATGACAATGAATATATGCAAGCAAACCATGACTTAGCATCCCGCTAGTCAAATACCATATGTCACATACGTACCTAAAGGGCCTACTAGACGGAGCACTAAATTAGGGTAGGACCACACACAAACTTGGGTAGGCGTACCCATCCGCTCCAATAATTACACAAATACTAGGTAGGCGTACCCATCCGATCCAATAATCTCACAAATACTGGGTAGGCGTACCCATCCGATCCAAACAATCATGCATCACATAATATTCACATACCAGTCATAAACACATATCTTGTCCCAAAAACAAAACCACATTTCGCACAGTTTAATTTCCAAAAACATTTCAAAACACATTTGAGTATCATTTTCCCCCAACGAAAAAACAGTAGAAAAATAGTGCTACGAGAACTCACCTCAATAGCAAAATGCAAACAACACAAATCTCAAAGCACAAATAATCTCAACGCAAGCGCACAGCAGTACCTGACCACGACTTAGTCAATTACGACACTTAATTAATGTTTGTACAAAGTTGTCTTATTGTACAAGCGTTTGTGTTTACACACACCAAGATTCTCAATACCGTTACAAAACCCCCTTTTTCTTACCATCAAACCTTTACTTTTTATCTTAAAACCATTATCTTATAACGAACCCGTTATCTTTTACCAAAACCGTTATCTAATACGAAACCGTTACCAAAACCGTTATCTTTACCAATATCGTTAACTTTACCAAAATTGTCAACTTTACCAAAATCGTTAACTTTACAAAAATCGTTATCTCATATTATGGTTGTATGGTAATTACACAAAATGACTCAACACTTGGGCTAAGTGTGACATAAATACAATTCAATCAAGATACCTTCAATCGTTAAAACGAAACAGTCGATCAAATACTCTGCGGACATCTGACGAAAAGATATGAGCAAAACTCGAGAGCCGAGAATAAATAAATCCATATTTTCATAATCGATACAGTATATATATATATATATATATATATATCATATTTCCATATCGGTACGATGTATATATTATATATATATTAATATATATATTTAAATATATATATGTATATTATAATAGATATGTAAATAGATATATTATGTATATATATATATGTATGAATATAATATATATATTAGGTAAAGGGTTTCCCGGTAAATGTATACACCAAAAAATAATAAAGTCTAAAGTGGATAAAATGGAGGGGGGGTTGAGGTCCCTTATCTCATCTAAAAGTAGACACTACAAGCAACAAAGTGCTACTAAACCTAACCCCAAACATAGGGGGAAGAATGACAAACCATTCGTAAGACTAATAAAGAAGGTACAAACCATACTTCCAACTACAACTATGTAATGCAGTAAAAATAATGATCCAAAAAACCATTAGCTCCGATAATCAAAGACTTGAGCCTAAAATCCGCCATAGACTTCCAATCGTCATCAAGAACTGAATCCTTGACACACGAACTACTTTGACTTCCAATAGCGTTACCGCTAACTTCCAAATGGTCATCATATCACAACGAAATATGAGTCAAATACGATTAGACCATCAATTCCGACATAAACTTCCAATCGTCTTCATTCCACCAATCCAATGCAGCAACCATTATTAATATCCAAGATTGTATAATAATAACCTTGATAAGAATTCAGCCCAACATAGCACGGAACTGATAGAAGCAAAATAAATTCAAGCTATTAATATAGTCAACTTCCAAATGGCTAGTAACCAACACACCTTAAGAAACACAACACAATAATAACCCCAAATATAATTACAACAATCAAAGCAATATATTTGGTAGTCCTAAGAGAATCGAACCTCATTTTGATAAATACAAGAATTACACAGCCTATGATAAACCAGACCATCAACACAAACAATCAACACATGCAGCAGCACTCCCAGATCACAATGACACCTTAATGCCGCCTAAACTAAAATTATAGAATTGACGTACAAACATGATCACATATGCAATGGTGACTGATTAGATAGCATTATTAATCAACAGGTAACACCCATACATTAGCAAAACCTAGCAGTCACAATCACCACACCACCATTGTTAGCAGCATATATACGAGAAAACCCTTACAAATTATGGGTTTACAAGCGTAAGCAGTACAAGAGCCCTAACCAGGTAACCAATGATAAGACACAATCCAAAAAATTGTTTTCGAAACATATTTCAATAAAAACAATGTAACCCAATAATACCCACTTCCATCTCAGCAATAACTACCAAAGTACCGCTGCATCCAAAAAAACGAAACCCTAAATATTAGTTTTCAAGATAATCAAATTTTAACCTTAAACACCAACTGCTAAGAATAACTGAACACAACACACAAAAAACATCATACATACCAATAACAGATGCTACTAGTAACCACCAAATAAAAACGATCGATTAAAAGCAAAAGGAGCCCTAAAAATTAGGGTTTCACATTACGAATTAGCCTTAATCCAGTCCCGATCCGATGCAGCAATTATTGTTAATCACGTTAGAATCAGCCCAAGCGTTAACACGATCCTGAATAAAGGAGACGATAGTAGGGTGTTTTTAACAGAGTGAAGGATAACCCTAACAACTAGAACTTCCAAACTCTAAACCACGGACAGTTATAACAACCCACTTAATAATCAATACTTTCCAGGATATACATCAATAGAAAATAAAACCAAACCCTAAAGATTAGGGTTTCGTTAAATAAAAACGTATCATGAAACCAAACCAAGATAGCAGCATCTAATTAAAATAAAATCCATGATAAATCACAGGAAAAATTAATGATAAAGACAAGAATTACAACTACGAGAGTGAAAGAGACTACATCATAAACCCCGCAGCAACAAGACGATACCCTAATATAGAGATCATATCATGACTATTCACGTTCACCCAAAAAACACGATTAACAAATCGATAATTGATAAAGGATAGAGAGTTAAAACGTTATTCGCGGCAGTTTATAATGGATATTTCCTT
The DNA here is from genome assembly GCA_026074375.1 of Tanacetum coccineum. NCBI lineage: Eukaryota > Viridiplantae > Streptophyta > Magnoliopsida > Asterales > Asteraceae > Tanacetum > Tanacetum coccineum. The sequence continues at coordinate 31,510 of BQNB010053630.1, forward strand.
TTAAGGTGAAAGGAGAAGATTAAGCTCAGGCCGCCACCCCCTATGAATAAAAACAACCCTAAAACACGTATTGCATACCCAAGAAATGATATGGATCATTTAAAGGTAGAGAGGACGTTTTAAGGATTAGTTTTTAGCCGAAAATATAAAAGGGGGTGGTGGCCGGAAATCTCCACACACCCTAGAGAGAGTTTATTTTATGGTTGTAGGGTTTAAGGTAATATATATAATGATATATAAATATATATAGATAATATATAGTATATATATCAGTCTATATATATAGTATAAATGATATATAATGATATATAAGTATTTTGTGGATTGTTAAAACAAAAAGAATATTTTATTATTATTTTCGTTTTATTATCGGCCTAACGGGTGTAATAACAAACGTCTCGTTTATTTTAATATGTCCATAGTTCAATACTTTTACTCTCGACTCTACAAATCTTCTATAAAAATTATCCTAACTTCTAATCAAATTGTCACAACGATTATAACTATTAAATATTTTAAGAAAGTGTTAGAGGAAAAAATAGAACTTGTCGTCTTGGCATTAAAATCATGAAGTAAAATAATTAATTTAATATTAAAAACCTTGAAAATTTCCCCTTATTTAAGCAAGTTTCTAAGTATAACTGTCTTTTGAAATTACGGCATGACCCGACTCTATATGACTTTTCCAAGTGTTGTAAACCTTAATACCAACACTTTTCACGAACCCACATTTTCCAAAAAAAACAATATCAATACACTTTCAAACTTTTTTAACCAACCATAGCAAAATAATTCCATTTCATTCGGCAAGTCCAACAAAATCCCCCTTAGTCCAAACCAAATCCATTAGTCCATTTACAAATCCACTAATTCATTTACTTGTTATTGTGCCTTATGGCCCATTATGGTCTTAAGTACTTAGCCCGATAGCAAAACTTAGTCCATACCTCTTTACATAAGTCCAAAGTATAAACCAAATCCCAATGAGCCTTAAGCCCATTAAGCCGAAAACCAAATAAGCCATAAGCTTATAATATAAGTCGAAAACCAAATAAGCCATAAGCTTATAATATAAGCCAAAAACAAAAGCTCAAAAATAAGCCAAGTCCAATAAGCCAAAGCCAAAACCAATAAGCCAAAACCAATAAGCCAAAACCAATAAGCCAAAACCAATAATGCCAAAACCAAGTGGGCCGAGCCCACTTTTGTGTCGGACCGAAGCAACCAAACGGACCCTTTAGTTGGGCCAAGCCCAAACCGAAACCAAACAAACCCAAATAAGCTATAACCTAGCTTTTTAAATAAGTGAAGCCTCAAAATAAGCCCTTATTAAGCACTTTTGAAAAATGTAAAATTACCACAACAACCATTTTATTCAAACTTAAAAATCCTTTCTCTTTTTCCTTTATAAGCCGACGCACAAACACCCCTTTATTTACATTTTCGTTTCCAAGATTCGATTTTTACGACGATCAACTCGTACAACTAGTGTTTTAACACCATAATAGCCATAAAAGTACAACTTTAAACAAAGTTTAGAAAACTTACAAGTTTGGATGACCTTGGTTCGGTTTTGACGCAAAAAGAACGAACTCAAACACCTTTTATATAACCCGCGTCTACTAACTATCAACCCACTATATATTCTTAACCTGTGTTCTTGAGAAAATCTTCAAAATCTTTGTTTATTTCTTCCTTGTGGTTCATCCGAATGTAGAGAGAGAGAGAGAAGAGAGATAGAAATTTTTTTGTTTTGATTTCAAAATGGTGCATGAACCAAAAATATTTGAGGTGGTGATGGTTATAAGAGTACTATAGGACATATTGGCTTAAAAATAGCCTCCTTGTCCCCTTATCCCCTAGGCGTCCAATTAAGCATCCAAGGAGGGTTTCGGGTTTTCCTTTTTGCGTCGGGATCACTTAAAAACTAAATTTTCATCTATATAAAACGTCAACCGAACTTATTTATTGTTTTCATTGCGTTTAAAATCATTTTTCCATAAACCTAGGTTATTCACACGACACCTATCACATTAAATTGCTACGAAAATCTATTTTGAGCCGTTGCCGGCCGACTCTGGACCGAAAACATGAACTTTGACAAAAATCAACCGAACCTTGCTCATCCATTTTAAAAAATTCAAACCACAAAATAGGGTTTGACAACTTATATTCAATCAAATTTTCACTTTTTTATGACCATTACAGTCTTTTACCGAATTTTACGAAACAATAGTTTTATGATAACTTTCAAATCTCACACCCACGATTTACGTTTTAAACCAACGTTATTCTATCACCATGAATTATTAAATAAATAAACCCATTAACACATTCCCAAATCCATTTAATTTCCACCCTCGAATAAACTGTCGTGCCGGTACGCGATGCGTGACGATTTTCGCTAAATGCGGGAAACTTCCCGAAAAGCACTGAAAACCTCAAAACCACTCTAAAATAGAAAAAAGAATCAAAAGCGATTCATTTACGAAATCAAAACTCCATCAAATTCTCGGTTAAACCGTAACCGTTTTACATAAAAATAGTCAACATAAGTCAACTTTTCAGCTTTCATCAGGAAAACTAACAAGATTGAAAGACTTCAAAATACAAAATTTATAATATTTTGGAATACTTAACCCTGGGCAAATTACCGGTTATCACAGTCTCACCCCCTTAAAGGAATTTCGCCCCGAAATTCAACTCAAATTATCAACTCACAATACTGACAGGAAATTTCATTCCTCGAAGAATCACATCAAATCACTAGGATTTAGTCTTTTCAAGCAAGGTTTCTTACGATTCCTTTAAAGACTAAGTCTTTCCACAGTCTAACTCTACACTTTCTCATGGTCAACCCATATCCATTCACAAAATTACGATAGCCTCTCATACTATCTCTTAGTTTCACAATTTCCTTAAACTTAGGTCACATTGTCTCAATCGGGTGTCAGGATACGATCCAGTCCTCGACATGACGACTACTTTATCAAAAGTGACATTGCCAAACTTTTTGGTTATTCAACCAACGAGACTAACCCTACAGGGTATGTGTCCAACATAACACGACTCACACTCTACTCTCTCAAGAACGCTTCTTTTACCAACAGTCACTCAATCAAAATTCCTAAGTAAACCTTACTTGGTCAAACTTCTTCATTATTTGCCTTAAACTTTTCCAAATCAATCCTACTCAAACAGTGCCTTAAATCTCACTCTACTTAGAGAGGTCAAGATACCTCCCAAAAGCCGATACAATAAAAAGTATGATCAGGTTTCCAATTTGATCACTACCACTCTTTCTAATATTCCCCGTGACCATCCACGGTTTCTCACTTTCCTATTAGCTCTTCTAACAAAACGGTAAAATTGATCAGCTCGAATACATTTCAAGCTTACCGAATATACCAACCACATCGCACGTAAATCCTAATAAGGAAATGGGTATCCGCTCTATCACGAGCGACCAATCGTAATACTACCACACACAGAAAATTATGCTCTCAAGCTAACACAAAATAACACAAAACACTGCTATCCATAATTATTGAACAAAATTTCTTTCACTACCATAAAGACGATTTCAGTACAAATCACCTAACAACTAGTAAGGATTTTTCATAACTACCAATACAAAAAGAACTTTTCTAATCATAATACCGACACTAACCGACGCTACCCGGTTTAGTGATATACACAACTACTAATCAAATCCCATACATCCTACACATCTCCTCTAGGCTCCTACCCTCTCCTCATACTGTCAACAACCTCAGTCAAATCCAACCGCGCACGTCTCTCCTCCGCGGGCTGTAATCACAACTCTCGGTTCTCCATCTGCGTATCACTAATGGCATGCCACAGAGCTGCTCTCTGTGCATCCGTCTGACTAGCCCATGACTCCAGGGCTAATACTAGTCTCCAAATTGCTCCAAAAGTCACTCCTCGGCCTCTCTCATCACTGGTGACGACCCAAATTGCTCCAATAGTTACTCGGCACACTCTTCATTAATCATGCTCTAGACTCCTGAAATCGATTATCTCTAGGAGACTAATCTCATCACTGACTGCCCTCTAACTTCGTATAATCTAACTCTCATATCGTCCCTATCTTACCTCTCAAAACAAAGCGGGCGATATGCTCACTCCCAATCGTCACCTATGATCATGAAATCATTCCCCCTGCATCTCAACTCAGCTCCCAATAACTCATTTAAAAATCCCTCTGTCTCAAAATCCAATAGCGGGTGAAGATACGCAGCGATTGGACCGCGCCGTCACACCGTCGCTATGCATTCACACGCGCCTGTACACCCCATCCCCCCCCTGTCCTCGGGCGCCAACGGACAACCGTAGCCGCGCCCGCGTACCGGCCGTCAAACAATTTTGTAGGTGTTGTGCAGAAATAGGAAGTGAACCAGAAGACCACTCGGGTGTTCGGTGGATTGTCTGGAGCAGGTGGTTTGCCGGTGGTGGGTTAAGCGGAACATCAATGTTTCCGCATCCTACGACTCCACATCCCGCCCGCCGCGGTCACTCGCCACCACATGTCAGTAAGTGTGGGCTGCCTCTAAGTGCAGAAACTATCTCTGGTCTCTCAAGACTCTGGCGCTACGCTATATCACCAGCATCCTCTCGACTGAGAATTCACACGTACCCTCACTCATCTTATACTAGGCATTACGACCCTCTCTCCCAATGCTATTTATCAGTGTACTTCAACCACTCATTATCCCAATCCTTGAGGCTCACCCGAGGTATCCGCAACCGAGGATGCCCACGATGCTTGACCCCTCAGGTATAGCCTTACATCCTACCTAAAACTTAAGACTCTTAAAATCCTTTATCGAGGCCCCTCGTTCCCCGCAGCAAGCCCCTCGTCCCCGCTGTAGGATCCTCATCTCTGCAGTAAGACCTTGTCCTCTGTCCTCGCTCACACTATAGAAATCCAAATTCTTCTCCATCTCCTTATTCTATCTCTTCCTCCTCGTCTACCTCCTCACCATATCCTTAATAACTCAGACGTACCCCCGATAACACTTTCGTAATCTCGCCCTGCGCTCGCCCCGCGCGCGGCTGAGCGCTAAGACGGCGCTAACACATCTTCGTATGATGACCTCCTCATCCCCCTCTGCATCACACGCGCCACTCTCGCACTGCCTCACATCTATTTGACATAGCTTCCACCTCTGCTATACTGGTAGAGAGGCCAGGTGATATCGCCGGCGGAACACGCACAACCATACATGCGGTCTTTCGGGCGAACGGGAACCAATGTAGGTTGTGTGTACGTTTGGCGTTAAGTGGGGTGATATTAGTGAAAAGTGGTGCGGTTTGGAATTCCGAATATGATATGGATCTCGATCCAGAGATGTAAGGAATCCATATGACTTCTCAACATGTCATGGTGGGTGGTATACTATCAGGGAGTGATGTGGGGGTGGATGATACAGTTGTGGGGTGACTCAGGTGCCTCAATTGTTCAGTCTCAGTGTTCGTCCCTAACTAAATAAGATTGCAATACCTGATAGGGATCTTCCGGTAATGGTCTCGGGCAATCCGGAGCTCTCGAGCTCGTTAGCTTGGGTGGAAATCTCTAGCGTAAAAAACACACTAGGTAGGACATCTATGTAAACACGATGAGGGATACAATATATATTATCACAAAATTATTTGCATCATTATGCTTACATATACATCCATTTATAGGTTCGAAAGTAGGCGTTCGTAACCTTACAACACTCACACGCTAATATATTACTCACTAATATATATATATATATATATATTATATATATATTTATATTATTTCTATATTTATAATATATATCTTTATATTTATATATATATGTTATCCCACTGTAATTTTCCACCAATTTTTTACCCAACAACAATAATAAGCACATCCAATAAGCACAATGAACCGAAAATAAGAAGAAGAAACAGAGAGAAGTAAATTAGAGGAATATTAGATTAAGAGCACTGAGTGATGGTGGATCTTTTAACAATGTGAAGCACACACACAAATGACCAACACCTCTCATGTTTGGAAAGGTTCCTTTTTATACCCTTAGCCTTCTACTTGGCACATGGGCTTCCCTAAATGGGCCGTCAGGCTTGGCTTAACTTGGGCTTTGAGCCTGTATGTGAGAAAATCACGTATCTTTATTATATCCAAAATGGCCATTTAATAATATAAAATGTGCATAAATTGCTTGTATATGTGTTTTTGTTGTTTTTATGAATGTGTAGGTATAAGGATGTTGCAAAAATCACAAATAAAACGGGCTAACCGGAATAAACACGATCACGGGAAAGGATAAAGTGACAAACAAGAACGGAAGATTTCTACACAAAGGGACAACAAGTCAACCACTCTTTGAGTCATAACTCCACAAGGAACAAAAAATTCTCAAAAAAATACCAAATTGAGTCCTTAATGTCTAAATCTTAATTGCAAAAATAACCCAAACCCTAACTTCTTTTATCATCTTTAAATATGAAAAGATAGGTCGTTATCTTTCTATAATAACCCGAAACAAAATCTTACAGCGGGCCCTCTTATCACAAAAATAAATATACCCCAACCCATGGTCAAAGCCCACATCACCCGAGTCAAACCCTCCTATTCAATTAAAAAAGGCGCCAAGGGAAAAGTTACTATTCATCATCATTCTCGACGATTAACCCCACTCAAATCAAAGGGTAAAAATTCATTGATTACGTGCTCAACAATTCAAGCACAAGCTCCTTATGGCAAAGAAACGTCACTTGGAGGCTTTTATTGGTCAAAATTGGTTGAATCCCTCAAGGAATGCCACGCGTGTATCCAAAGAAACACACCAATGACAAGATTTTGCACTAAATTTAGTGCAAAAGAAGCACAAGTACTCTGACACACGGAATGCCACGTTGGCAATCCGTGTGCTCATCATATCAATCCAACGGACCATAAATGAGATCAAAGGATTAAGGGCTAAGATCATGGATAAGAGGAGCGGGCTAGACTCCTAGAAGCTTCACTCCAAGGCTATAAATAGAGAGCAAGCCTCACACACACAACATCTCCTTTTTCCCGTTTTTTAAGTAGTTAGTAGTTTAAGTAAAATTTTCATTTTCATGTAACTTGCTCTTGTAATTTTCATTTTCAAAGTTTTGTATTCAGTTTTAAATCAATAAAATCATAGTTTACTTGTTCACAATCTGTTTTTACCTATAAGCTTTTATATATCTCAAATGCTTTTGTTCAACTGTTTCACAAGCTACTCTTATAAGCTCTTCATAAGCTCTCTAAGTCTCTAAGCTTAGATTGAGCTCAAGTTAATCATTAATCTACTTAAACAATCAAAATCAGCTTAATACCTATGCTTAATAAGGATTTTGGTTGCTTGGATGATAAGCTTACTCTGGAAGAGCTTATTGGACTTTACTAGCTTATCCTTGTGATAAGCTAGAGCTTGTTGACAGCTCTTTGAGCAAATTAAGCCTTTGTTTAGCTAAGGCATTTGTAAGTTCTCATTTATCTTTTCTGTCCTTATTTTCATAGTTTAAATATGCTTAATTTGCTTATTTACTTGCTTTTTATGTTTTTAATTGCTTTTTATATCTTATTAGTTAAGTTTGAAAATCGGTTTCTAAGTTTTTTTAATATAGATCTTAGTTTTCTTCATATTGTCTCATAAATCAATAAAAATCCAAAAATATTAGCATAACTAGTAGCTTAATGATTCTGGCTTATTTGATTGTTGGTATAAGCTCATAAGGTCTGTTAATAGTTGTTTGTTATCTGGTAATCAAGTTTAATTCATTAGATTTAAATTTCATAAGCTTAAATGAATTTGAAAGAGTTTAAAGGGGTGTTTGACATAGCAGCACTAACCATAAGTTAGTACTGCTAGTGGCCATTTGGTCTTTGAATTCTTGTTTTCATCTTCAATGTTAAGTCTGTTAATGCTAGGTTAATTAGTTAGGTTAGAGTTAATTAGGTTTTGATTAGTTAATTTGATATAAGTCATAATCTGTTAAGTGTCATATGTAATATTAGCTTAATTCAGTTCTAGATTTAGTAATTGCTTTAATTGCCTTTAGTTTTATGTTTTAAGTGTGTTAGGATTGTTTTCTTGGGTCTGCAATAGAAGGATTTTAGTATTGGTCACTCAAGTGCAAACTGCACCAGCAGTTTTAAAAAGACAAGTAGCTGTTTTCAATTTAATAATTCAGAGGGTATAAGTAGCTTATAGGATTTGATTTTTGGTTTACAAGTAGATCTAGGGTAGTGGTTAATCTATTTCAAATTATTTTTAAAAAATAAGTTCATTAGTATATATGTTTTTAGCCTTAAATTAAGCTTTTTGTCTTTTCAATTTCAGAAACCAAACTCAGATAAAACTAAGTGTTCTTAGTGTATA